>JAFBJU010000517.1:62474-108033 GCA_016785305.1 Colistium nudipinnis | reverse complement strand
GGGGTGGGGGGGGGGGGGGTGGGGGGGGGGCGGGCGGCGGGGGGGAGAGTGGGGGTTTTCTTTTGTTTTAGAAAGGGGAGGGGGGGGGGGGGGGGGGGGGGGGGGGGTGACCTAACAGCGTGACTGCAGTTTTCCACTGGCTCACCAGCACTTCTGCTCCTTAAATAACTTTTTTCTTCTTCTTCTTCTTCTTCTTCTTCAACATTCTCGTGAAAATGAGGGAGAGATAATGTCTGAGTTTATTTACTAGGAAAGAACACATAGGGAAAAGGCATGGGCTGCAATTTGCCTTGCCATTATTTAAATGCCTTTGCCTGTAATCCGGGTTCACGTTTCACTTGAGTGATTCATCTTTTCTTGCGGCGATCCTATGGGGAAGGAAAAGACCCTCACCCGCACATACGCACCATTTCACGGTCCTCTATAATCATGGCGGCCCAGCCATCTGCACCGTACATCCCCACTAATGTCTTTCCTTCTGTGCACAACCCCGTTGAGTACAGGGACCCCCAAACATTAGGGTTTTTTTTTTGTTTTTTTTTTTACTTTCCATTGGCCAGGGTACTTTATAGGGAGCTTCCTCTTGGAAAATCTGCCCGCTATTTATGCAATATCGGAAGAGAAGCCAAAATAGATTTCCTCTGTCCCCCAGGATCTGTCCTGTCTGAGTGCCAAAGTGTTAGTATGTCGCAAAGGGGCAATATGATGCACGCTTTAGTAGCGTCATTTGAAGGTTGTTTTAGTATATGGCCTGAACGTTGGAGCGTGAGTTAGCGGTGCAAAAATGGGCCCTTTTTCGAGAAAAAAACCCCCAGAAGAAGCCGCCGTTCAAAAGGTGCGGATTTCTTTCCGTGGATTCAGTTGCGTGTATTCTATTCTATTTTCCAATGGAAAGCTTATGTTAATCTCATTAGCATAATGCACCTGTAAGTGTCGATTGATCTGAAAGGAAGTCTGCGCTGTGTCTCCCGCCCGGCGACGACCAAATGAATTTGAGCGGATGCCATGTCCTATGCCACGGAATATGTCGAGCCGGTTTCGGGTTTCTGGCACATTGATTTTCATACCATATGGACGCGAATGGAAACCAATGGCAGCCTGGAAGGAAAGGAAAAAGACATTGAGAGAGCGAAACCACTACGATGTGTTTTGGAAAATGGTTTGAAGTTATGTGAGCTACTAACGATTATCACCAAATCGGCTAAAACATGCGCAACCGCCAGTCTGCCCCCCCTAATCTGGTGTGTTTTTCGCCTATGCGCGCACCAGACACCGATGTCCACCTGAGACAGATACAGGCGAGCTTGGAGCACGCCCTGTCATCACATGACGGGGTAAGGTGATCGCACTCGGAGTGAGTCGGAGGAGGGGGCCCCCCTGTCGGTGGTGGGTTTGTCTGAGGGCCACATTTAAATCAAAACATCTGTTTGTGGTTTTGGTTGTGAGCGAGCCACGGGAGCAGCGAAGGAAAACTTTTACTGTTCCTGACACTTCTGTACCCCATTTAATGTCAACAGTCGTCAACCCACAGTAGGAATAATTGGAAAACCGTACGTTTTCCCCTCCACAGGCCCACAGAGGCGCAGATGCAGTGTGCATACCTGGTATTATTATACGACATGATGATAAACACAGAGACTGATGAGTGAGTCATCCATTGCGTAATTTATGGTTGTGCGTGTTGTGGTGCAGAGGTTTGGAAGCCAGTGTGTTTTTGTTGGCTACCGAGTGGAGTGTTCCTTATTCCGGCTCTGTAAACTATCATATTTAAACTAAACTGTTGTGTCTACGATTTGATCCAAAGGTCTGAGTCCTCTTTCCCAGCACGGGAAACCCATTTCAGACATTTTTGACCCTTTGCTGTATTCGAAATAAGTCACTTCCGTCTGCTTTTCAACGGGACATAATACTCCCACTTTCCTGGATGGTAGTGGGTTGCAGAGGGATTTGGAGCAGAGGGTGAGGAGTGGATTAGTGCCTGTAATAACACTGGGCTTGCGGGTCCGGCCTCGACAACGTATCACTGTGGTAAGTGAGAACCGGTCGCCTGACTCCACCGCGGCCCTCGCCAGACTGTAAACCAACTCCTCACTGGGCTATTGTTGGGAGATTGAGCAACACGAAGACACCACATGCTCCCAGTGGTCCCTAGAGAAGGTAACTCTGGAAGAATTGGGTTTATGTTGTTTGGTAAGGATTTCTTTTTGGCTCTCAACTTTTTGTTATAAAAAGAGATGGGCGGCACTGAAGGTATCTCTTCAATGAAATCAAGTTAAGTCCAAGTCTTTTTTTGCTAAAAAGGCTAATGCTGCTCAATGAATATTTATAGACCATATATTTGGGAACCAAAATTAAATACAATAAATGGTCTGGTACCTCTGGTAAATCAGTCAAATCTTATTGCTGGGAAATACAGTTTATGATAGACTTATAACATTTAATCCCACATTTATGAGTATGGTCAACAAATTATACAATTTCGGTGAGCAGAGTTGAGTGATTTTGGGTTTGTTGCAGGGGCAAGATTGGGAACAACTTGATGTTTACTTTTAATCTTCACAACACTCTCAGTTGTTTTGGCTTTTTTTCCAGGCTAGCTCAACAACTCTTAACACAGCGTCCTAAAATGGGCGCCTTGGATAGAATCCTGAACTCCAAAGGGTCGGTGAACCCTAGAAGCGGACGAACAAATCCTCCACTGAAAACACACAGTAAATAAGTAAAAACAGAGTCCCGTTTCAGCGCGTGACTCACTCTGGTCTAAGCATTCAGGTGTGATGACCACCCTTGCATAGGACATTCAAGGAAGCCATTTTTTTTAATCGGGGGGGAAAAGCAATCATCATCACCCTGGCCCGCCGCCTGCCAAGCTACCGTGCGCCTGACTGGCTGGGGTTAGTTTTGGAGTGGACCCGAAGGTCAGGGACTTGTAACTTCTCATTCGCTGCTGTCGCCGTTTCCTTGGCAGGAGGACGAGCTGACTCGCTGCCCAGAGCTCTCACTGGCGTCCAGGGCTGGTACATGGCTGGGTCATTCCTCAGCTGCCGTAATAAAAGCGCACTCTCGGGCCGCGGCTTCAATGAAATACTCTCGGAAACTGTTGAGACTGGGCAGGGAAAGTGGACGGACTGGTACGTGTCGCCAAGGCGTTGTCAACACCAGACAGTCGGGTGTGATTGTGGTTAGTTGTTTTTCTTTATAACGAGGCTTTTCAGCCCGAAACGTCAGCAGGAAGTGTCTCCCTCGGCTGGCCAGGTGCTGGTCCGTCGGGCCGGAAATGAACGGAGCTATTTTACGAGTGCTGAAGGACGGGTCTGGGGAGGGCGGTGGTGCTGTGCCACGTCATACGTTCCCTTCAGGACCCCCAGGCAGGCAGATTATGGAGCGTTGTTAACTCGGAGCCACTGGTTAAGTGTGAGGTCAGAATAAATACTGCTACGGGTTTCCCTTTGCTGGGTACTTAAAAAAAAAAACACATCAAAACTCAACTTTCTCTCCCGGTGTATTTTACCTCTTTTTCACTGGATTTTGAAGTTATATGATTTCCTCGCAATATAGTTCGACATCTTGTTAAAATTCTTTCATATATATATATATTTTTTTTTCATGCCTACCAGGTTATCGTGTTTACCCAATATAAATAGTTTTATAATAATTGGATAAACTCTCCTGTTTAGATTTTAGCACCATCTATTTCTTGGGGACCAATAGTTGATTAATGCGATACTAATACGTAGCATTTCTAACTATGGTTCAGGTTGCCAGATGAGAGCATAATGCATAGGGGTTTGGTTTCTGTCCAACATCCACCAAATATCTGAGCCTAAAACCCATCAGATACAATTCGGTCTAACAGTGAGGTCCCTGAAGAGAGTTGTGTGGAAAAACGGAAAAAAAATCAAGAAATCCAAAAGTACCTCGTACTTTTCTCAGCTGCAGTCAGCCCCTTGAGAACGGCAGTTTGTTTGCATCACAGATGAGCACACACACATCATTTGTTACCGTCAAACAGCGAGCGTTATTGACAAGGGAGTTGTTGGAAAAAGATATCAGTTTCAACAGATACGAATATCTTTCTGGCTGGTCCGACGGATGGGACACCAGCGCATGCCGGACAGCTCAGTGAGACCTCTCTCAGGGACAGCAGAGTTTTGGATTTCACGTTCATCCGAGTGATGCAAGGTCTCAGCTGTCTGTTGCTCAGCGGTTTTCCCAAGCATCGCAGCAGCCCATGCACAGTATGCGTGTTCCAAAAAGAGGCAGATAGACCTTTTGGCTTGACGGAGAGTGTTTGTCTGACAGTGAAGGGATCCCATTCGCTCAATGCAGGTCACGAGTTCAAAAAAAAAAAGGAAAAAAAATCTTCTCGCGTGTGGAGCGAAAAAACGACTTGTGATTTTCCACTTGCTTAATCTCGCGCTGTGCTGATGTTACTTGTCCATGATATCTTGAATCTCCCAATTCACCCGCTCAAACCCTCAAACGCGTGCTGTTCGCTATCTAGGGCGCCCACAGGCAACGAGATTAGGTGATACCATTCTCTGCGTGGTGGATCACAAGCTCTTAGCAGCCACTTTGTTGACTAATTGCCCTCTAGTAATAATAAACGGAGCATTATCTGCTCCAGGAATCTGCCACTGCCTCCACCTGTCTGTTCACTTGCCAATTTTGTAATACTCTATCAGGGCTTTATTTATAATAAGCTTTGCCCATTTGCTGTATGTTCAAATGTCTGCATGCCAAGTATGCACACGCCAGTCAGCCTGTCTGCTGATTGTAATCTCATTTTTTGTGGATCCCAATCACACTTTCTCTTTTCACTCCCTGTCTGTGTATCTCCCAGGTGGTCAGGGCTCGACTGGAAGAGCGGGGCGTGGAGGTACGGGACGTCAAGCTGAACGGCTCGGCGGCCAGCCACGTGCTGCACCAGGACAACGGCCTCGGCTACAAAGACCTGGACCTGATCTTTGGCCTGAACCGAACCGACGACAAAACCTTCCGTCTGGTGAAAGACGTGGTGCTGGACTGCCTGGTGGACTTCTTGCCGGAGGGCGTGAGCAGGGAGCGAATCACGGCCCTCACCCTGAAGGAGGCGTACGTGCAGAAACTGGTGAAAGTTTGCAACGACACGGACCGCTGGAGCCTGATCTCGCTCTCCAACAACACCGGCAAGAACGTGGAACTAAAGTTCGTGGACTCCCTGAGGCGGCAGTTTGAGTTCAGCGTGGACTCCTTCCAGATCACGCTGGACTCGCTGCTGCTCTTCGACCGCTGCTCGGAGACGGCCATGTCCGAGGCCTTCCACCCCACGGTGCAGGGGGAGAGCATGTACGGGGACTTCGAGGAGTCCCTGGAGCACCTGCGCACCAGGACTATCGCCACCCGCAGCCCGGAAGAGATCCGCGGCGGCGGCCTGCTCAAGTACTGCCACCTGCTGGTGCGCGGCTTCCGGGCGTCCTCCGAGGCGCAGATGAAACTGCTGCAGCGCTACATGTGCTCGCGCTTCTTCATCGACTTCCCCGACATATGCGAGCAGCAGCGGAAGCTGGAGGCGTACCTGCCCAACCACTTTGCGGGCATGGAGCACAAGCGCTACGAGTACCTGGTGACGCTGAGGCGGGTCGTGGACGAGAGCACGGTGTGCCTGATGGGCCACGAGCGCCGACAGACGCTGGCGCTCATATCCGCCCTGGCGCTGCGTGTCATGGCCGAGCAGAACGCTATCCCGGCTCTGGCCAACATCACCTGCTACTACCAGCCCGCCCCCTACGTCAGAGACGTCAACTTCAGCAATTACTACGTGGCACAGGTTCAGTCGCCCATGGCCGCGTTCACTAACTCGTACCAAACGTGGCTGCCCTGCAGCTGAGCGGCGACTCGGCGACGTCTGGAGAGATTTCCATCGTTTTTTTTTTTTTTACTTTCAGTTGATTTAGGCCGAGCACTATAAAAGTGCTCAGTACCTCTGTAGCAATGTGGCTTTTTTTGGTTTGAGGCCTAGTGTTGACAAAAAAAGGGATTAATGTATCTTCTTTTTTCTTTCTTTTTTTTTTTTTTTTTTTGCCAAATCTTGTATCAAAACCATTCCACTAAGTTATATTGATTAATACTGCTGTAAAGAATTCTCATTCGAGCCATTACAGTTTTATTTTTATTCTGTTGTCATTTCATAACCAATGTGGGAATGCGTGGATAAATGAAGTGTCGATTTGACGGAGGAACTTTGCGCGTTCTGTTTCGTGTCTGACGGAGGCTCGTGTATTGTGTCTTTTCATGAAATGTAAATACTTGGTACGAAACCGGGGCGCTGTTTTTCGTTCTGCCTGTGGTTCCAGCTGACCTGGAAAAGGACCAAAGAAATACTTTCTAGTGTAGCCTGGTAAACAAAGAGGGTGTGTGGTTCTAAGTGCCTGAACATTGACCAATGTCTTGATAGAAATTGCTCTGTAAGAACTGTTTTTTGAAACTTTTTCATCCGGGTTACTGTACACTCCTATGTCAAGGGTATTTGTTTATAAATCATTAAAGAAATTCACAAAAACACAAAGACGTGGACTATCTTTGCTCGAGATGTGCGTCACGAATGCATTCATCGTGTGTAAAAGTCCCTGCCTCGGTGTCTCCCAAGACCTTGTTCCCATTATCTATATGTCACTCTCTTTCTTTATCACACGCGAGCTCCACAGTGTGTTGTCTGTGTGCCATCAGCCAGACACTGATTCTGGCCTGACACAAACACTCCCTTGTTCAAACTCCGCCACCCCCCCCCCTCAACCCTCCCAACAGAGTCCCCTGAGCCCCAGCCTATACATTGGACATTTCCGTCCACTTGCGCATCCGACAGGGGGTTCCCTTGGCCTCGTTTCAGAGCCCGGGAGAAGGCTGTTGCTTGTCTTGGATGAGTTGAGCTCTGTGGGGGCAGCCCAGGACCAGGTGGTGAAATTGGACTGTTGGCTTTTCAGGATATGCAATGATGCATTCCAGCACTTCACTTCCTGGACGATCAAAACAGTCCAGTATTTCATTCCTCCCACTATGTCATTTTATCCTAATTACTTTAGCATGGGAGACGACTCCTTGAGCTCAAGTGGAGCGTGAAATGGCATGTAGCTGGGACACACCTGCTTACTGTTGCCCCCGATGGCGACGGAAAACATTTGAGTGAAGTGCTCGCTGGTTTCCCCATGGAAGTTCATTATGGAAGCGTTGCATCTGTCATAGCGATTAAAAGGGGGGGGGGCGAGATGTGCGTGCGACAAGGGAAACGTCCCTCCCCGAGGGCTAGCTGTCAAGAGTTGTCTCCAGACTGGAACAGAAACACTTCAGGAAACACAGGACACCCCGGGAGAGATCCACTGGCATAAACACATAGTGTTGCCACTGACACGGGTCTTGTCTTATCGGTTACCAACCAGCGATTTCTGCGCCTGGCTGGGGCTGGTACATCCCGGGAAATTGTTTCACAAGTAACTACAGCGAGGTAGAAACGTTTTTCACGGGGTGAGACTGAGACAAATTTGGTGATTCCGTCGCTTTCCAACTTTCCCAAAGCCCTTTCTGAATCCACTCAAGATAGCCAAAGTTTTTCATCTGAATAAATACCACAGATAAATATAACACTGTGGTAAGCACCGTGGTTTATACTGAACACAGGAACCCCCCCCCCCCCCCCTGTCTAAGTGGGTGGGCTCCTCTGGTGTTTGACTCCCACCACAGTCTTTGGAGCTCAAAAGCTCCTGTTATCATTCTCCATCCCTCCATTCTGTGTCAGTCTGCTGCCAAAAGTAATCTTCCCTGTGCATGTTCTTTAGGTGGTTTGCTTGTCAGATTGGATTATGGGAACCTCATCCTCGGTGGTGAAAGACACCACCTGGGGCATGATGGGAAGGGGTCAGGTTGAGCTGTGGAGCAACGAGTGGTCTCGAGTGCAATAAACTGTTCACCATTGTCAAACTCTCGGCTCCCTATATGCATATATTGGCAGCCTGGGGAGAATGTGAAGGCAAAAAAAAAAGAAAAACATTTCACAAATGAGATGCTACATGGGTGGCTGAATCTTCTCAAACAAAACGAATGCATTGAACTTTAAGGGGTATGCCCCGAAGGAGGAAGCTGGGAGAGAAAGTCAACTAGTCCAGACATATTTAATATCAAAGAAACTGTGGTTTCCCAGTTCCAAGTACCACATGAACAAAAATCCAACAATAAGAAAAAAAATAAAAATATATATATAAGTAAAAACAAATAAAAGTACGTTTTTTTTTAATTCAAGAACGATGGAATTCGATTGATACCAGTTTCAGTCTCTACAGCCGAAGAGCCAAAAGGAAGCGGGGCGAGTTTGGCTCATAAAGCCGCTTTACTGGACCGGGTGGCATGGCTCCATCCATCATCAGGTCGTTAGCGAGCGAGTCCCAGGAAATCACAGGATTTGTTACTATTTGGGGGATGCGTGGATATTCGGAGCAGCTTCACCATGGTGATGTTTATGTGTTGTCCTGAAATGCAAAGGGGCTGCCCGTGCCATACAGTGGGCAATAAAAACTATGTATTCACCTTGGCTTTTGTGGCAACGTAAAACCCGTTTATGACGGAAACTACTATCACACGGAGCGTGAAAATTCATGACATTTACGTCCAAAAGCATAGCAATCCACCAGCTACGCAAACGTGCGCAGTTGAGCAAGCGTCGGCCTGCGCTCCCTGTCTGCTCACCGGTCGAGGGTTCGTCCGTCACATTGGCCGCCAGGGCCTTTTGAGATGACAACTTCTGTGTCTCGTCTGTATTGTGTTTTTCTATAACTCACGCCACATCCTGTCAAGGTGTCGCGATTCAATTCCGAAATGAAAGGTTGCACCAAAGAAAGTCAAACTCCTTTCGTTTTTTCCAAAAGTCGCTGGAGCTAAAGTCGGACGCGTCGCAAATGACTTTCATCTCCAACATCAACCTCTGGATTGAATCATTACGCGAGATGTATGCACGAGACGCAAATTCCACGCACCATGTGCGTGCACCATCTCGTCTCTCCACTCTGTCTACTGTGAATCCCTTGTGCAGGTGACGCCCTTTGAATGCATCGCTCAAAAGGGATATAGCAGAATAAATATGGAGCACAAATAACGACAAACAATTTTGGATTTGATATAATGGAATTTGACACAGTGGTTAGCAGTGTCTTGGTTCTGGATTGCGACGTAGGTTAAATGATGACTCTCAGTTGAAGCGTAAAAAAAGACACGGCGCTAAAAACCGTGTCGATCGACTTTTTTTACTCTATTCTCAAATTTGAGAGCAGCTGGACAAAAAAAGGGAGGGCAAATAAAACTCTCCACAAAGACCAGCTCAGTGATGAATCAGTCAACAAAGTGGGGCAAGGCATCATTTTCCTCGACTGACGCATGATGTATAATTTCTTTTCAGTGGCTGAATTTATTTATTTTTTCCAAAACAAGCAGAACAGAAATGTTCTTAGATGCCTGCCGATGCTCTCGCCACTTTATTTGAACAAATTAGGGACTAACCTGTAATTTACAGACAACATCACAGGCGGCGAAAAGAAACCTCGGTCTGTGTTTTCGAGACAAATAACCCCTGGTTCACAGACAGACTGAGCAGTGAATTGTGTTGAGTCACTCCCAGACTGAAAAATAATGAACTGGGCTTTTTCGGAGACTCCCAGACCACTGAGGGTGTGCACTTTAAACAAAGAGAGACACCATGTGAGTGCACAAGGCCATTTTGGGAAAGATTTTCGGAATAGAAATGTCATGTCCTGAAATGGCACGTCTTCTTCTGCTCTTTAAATGACATGGATGACATATGAAGGCTCAAAGGCTTGCACGCAGCTGCCGTAGCCGGTGCCAAAGCTTCATTTCAAAAACCAACGGTATCATACCAGCATCTGCTCAGACCAAACACCAGCCTGCTTTTCATTTTGGGTCGAGAGGCAGATGGGGCGGCGTTTCCCTCTTCCCTCATCCCACCGGCTTCCTGACAGCCACAGTAAACACGGGCCCTCTGAAAGGTCATACTGTTTATCACCTACGGGCCCCGGCCACTAGCTCTGCTCCCATAAATATCAATGGCGACCCACGCCTGACGGGGCCACTCACTGGTAACAAGGGGTGTGGAGGGTGGGACGGGAGGCTCCGCTGCGTGGGCCAAGGGAAAACCGCGGTGCCAAGCTGGAAGAGTCTGGCCCCTGCCTCTGACATATGGATCTTCTTAGCCCGAGGTGAATGGAGCTGGGATCCCTCATGGCTTTGATGGCTCCGTGCTCACTTTGGCTTCACATTTGTGAATCCAGCCATAGCAGACACTGGCAATGCCAAACACATCAGCTCTCTGCTCGAATAACCAAAAGCGATAAACTAAAATGATCGATGGGCCTCAGAGCGCTCCGAACCTTTAATGCACCCAGATCGGCTGATAGTGTATAGTGGGGACCACGTCTATCAGTTGGCCTCGGACAGCTTATATAACAGTGTTACATAATAACACGAGCCACCCGGGCTAGGTATACCATGCTTCCTCGTGAGGTCGCCTCCATATTACTCTCAAAACCCCCCTCCGGCTTAAAAAAAAAAAAGAAAAGAGAAAAAGAAGCAGTCTCAGCACATCTGGTTATCTGCTGATTTCAGCCGGAGACAAAAACTATGCAGACAGCAGCCAGGTTTGGCAAAAAGGAGAAGCTCTGTGTTGGTCCAAGAAAACCATGGCAGTGTGAGCTGTGGACAAGGATTAGGAAAACCTAATGGGTGGGGGCATTTGCTTGATTTGGAATCATTTGATTTTTTTAAATAAAAATGCGTCTCAGACTTTGATAACTTACGGTAAATGATGCTCTCTGTGAAAGAATGGAACTCATTTTGCTGATGAAAGCCACCAGGTGCAGCCGAGCGATGGGTAATCTGGGAAAAGGCCGGTAATCCAGTCCAAATATTTCAAACTATTGTCAAACTAATTACAAGACGATTTGAAAAAGGTTCTACTTACATTTACCGGGCATACAGCTCTGTTCAAGCACCTGGACTTGTGTCCGTGTGAAACTCCGGTTTCATTCCTCTACTCGCTGGCCGCAACATCAAAGATGGCCAAATACAGCGGGCGGCAGGATTGCGGGTGTAAAAAAACAAACTGCTGTCATTTTAATATAGAACAGGATCCTGATGGAAGCATAAAGCATCGGCTCTAATGTATTATTATAGACCTACCTGCATTTACCTGCTGTGTGCAACCACCAGGGCTCATTTTCCCCTCGATCGGATTTGCCAAATGGCAACACCTCCTACGAAGACTGGTGGAGAGAAGGGCCGCATTTCAGCGGCAGTGTTGATGTTTCCTTATGAAACGGCCGCGGCACCAGGGCGCCACGCTGAGCAGGGGGAGGGTTGATGGATGATCACCTCGCTGTGAGCGAGAGGGGGAGGACACGTGATGCTCTCAGCATGGGGAAGGACAGGCCAGCTTCTGCGATCCTCCAGACCTCTGTGGGTTCTGAATCTGCCCAGGATAAATCTCGGCTTGACCCTTCTCTGTTCCCCCCCCCCCCCCCCCCCCCCCCCCCCCCCTTCTCTTTTCCCCCCCCCCCCCCCCCCGAGATGATCCTCAGATTCACCTATGCTCAGCTCTGTGTCACCGATGGCCTTCTGCTTAAGTGATGCGGACTCGGTCCAAGCGCGCATTGGCCTGTCAGCGACAACGACAGCGGAAATGAAAAGAGAGCTGGCCTTGATCACCAGGTAAACGGCCAATTACGTCATCATGTGGCGCCCTGTGACATTCTCATACGTTTGGCTGCTCTCTGGACTCCACGTGAATTGACGAAGACGTTTCCATTTGCTCTTTTTCCCCCAGCACCACACATCGTTCGTCAAAATGAATGCACTCGTCCGAAAAGTGAAGTAAAGGCCCATATATATATTTTTCTTTGCACCGACACAAACGTTTGGTTGACGTAAAATGAAAAAAAAACATGAACTCCATATCACGTGATTGGGGGAAAAAAAATCATAATTGATTGAATTTGCCCACGTGCAGCAAACATTGAGGTTCATCCCATTCGGTGATTTTCAGTCTCCCTGTTTCTCATGTGCCTTCCTTCCGTTACTAGTAGTGCCTGACACTACGGTCAAATATATCACTGAAAGGTCAATCAGTTGAAACAATAAATCTACGTGCTTTTTTTTTTTTTAATTCGACAGCTGTTGTCGATGCTGCTACACCGATGTCTTTTTTCCGCTTATGCGTGTCTGGTTTTTCGGCATGGGGCCTCCTGTCAGGTCAGGAGAGGTCAGATGTAAGATGACTCATGCACACATGCTAGAATCTCCATTTCGAAATGGTGTTTATTCACACAATGATCACATCACAAAGACGTGTGGTTTTTTTTTTTGAGAGAGAGAGAGAGAGAGAGAGAAAAAACACCCACGGTGACAAATCCACTGTGTGCTCCTCCATCTTGTAGGACTTTGGTCATGGTAAACTCAAAAAGACCTTCTCAACACGGGCAGTAATTGGAGTAAGAGCGAATCCTTTTTTTTTTTTTGAATTTTAAAAACATCTATTTCCAAGTTCAGGATTTCGCCTTCAGTACATGTTTCTCTTACTGTAAGGGTCAAAACTCAGATATCATTCCTGTCCTCACTGGTGGTGACATCAAAGATGCTTGAATATACCACAGGCCACAATAATTCAGGGGGCGGCACGTCGTTTTAATGCGAAACTCCACTGGGATCCCGTTGGATGGTTATTAAAGTGGATGAGTTGATTCTCCTAAAACATCAGGACTCAAAAATGTACATATTACTTTGAGCACACTGCATACACCCCCTGTGTGCAAAGCACTGGGGCACATTTTCCCCTCTGTGATTTCCCAAAGCAAAACTCTTCACATGGAGACTGGCGAGGGAGAGGGGCCACATTTCACCTGCCGTGTTGATGTTTCCTTATGTAAGGCCACGGCACCAGGGCTCCACGCTGAGCAGGGGGCGGGGGTTTGATGGACGAGCCACAAGGCCGGGGCTTCAGCTCCGCTCGCTGCGAGCGAGAGGGGACCACGTGCGACGCTCTCCGCAGAACAGGCCTGCCTCTGTTTCCATCCAAACCTCCGGTGGGCTCCGAATCTGCCCGGCAGAAACGTGTATCCCCACTTGACCCTGCTGGTCACATCTCCCATAATCCCCGGATTCATTTGAGATGCGAGATAATTTGTCACATCCAGCGATGAAGTCGGATATGAAAATAGAGGAAATGATTAAACGCCAGCTGCTGCTTATTATGTGGCCTGCAATCGACAGTTCTCCCAGAGAGACACATTGTAGTCATTTTCATATGCGCAAAACCTGTTTGGCCGCTCTTCAGGATTCAACTGAAATGAAACAACAAAAAAATTGGCTCGCTCGGGCCAGAGCGAGACATTAGTGTCTGAGCGGACGAGTAAAGTGCCAAAACTAGACTCCCATTGTTATTGAGTATTGGATTTTTTTTTTTTTTGTTGGAGAACAGCCGAGCGTCGTGCTGGTGAACCCTGCAGAAGTTCAACGAGTACTAAACTCAAGTGACTTTCTCCCGCATGAACGACATTGATTGCACATGTGAACAAAAATAACAGAGTGTTGACCAGAAAAAAAGTGGCATTTCAAAAAGTCTCACTTCATCCTTCGGAGAAATATTTAAATAGAGATATTTGTTCGGGTGGATAACGCGTTCTCACAGAAATGCAGCATTTAGCGCCAACACCACAAATGATTGTTTTCACATACCTTTTTGGGTAATGACGCATTTAAATGCCTTTGGATTTAAAAACGTAACACAAAAGAAGTACAAAAAATTTCTATAGAGGGCATATTTTTAATAAAGGCGGGGCCGAGCTTGGCTAACTGTGTCCTGCTACTTCCAGGCCAAGATAAATAAAGTTGGCCTGTACTTTAGTCACAGTAAACAAAGAAGGGTAATGTGTATTTTTTTTTTTAAGATACACATGTCCTCAGTGTGACGAGGTGTGCACATCAGTCGTTTGCTATGCACACCGATCGGTAAATCAGGTTCCAGAATGTTTGGAGGTGTAACACGCATGTCACGTATCCCTCTGGGTCAGCAATAACTCAGATTAGGTGAGTCATAATCTCTGCTTTCGATTGACCTAATTACAGTCAGACAAACCCCGTGCAGATCGTCTCAGTCATTCGGTGCCGTACCTAGATTTTTCATTTCTATCTACTGCAGTGTATCCCTGAGCTTTCAAAGTATCCTTCTCGTGATCTTGAATGGCAGTTTCCTTGATTTACATTTGCACCTTCAAAACTGTGACTATATATGACGGTGGCTTTTTTAAAAATTATCTCCAGCTCTCCCTGCCCTGCCTCCAACCACCGCCACCCCTCCCTCCCTCTCTCTCTCTCTCTCTCTCTCCTCCACCGCTGCACATTCATCCTCCTTCTTTTTTTTTTTTGCCTTTCTCAGATTGATCAAATATTTGCTCTTCTTGGGCCTCGGCCTGTTTATTTTCTGGAGTGTGTTTTGAGCAGTGGTCTGGCCTGTGCGGTGGCTCAGACAGTGCCGTCTCAGACGTCCCACTGTTTGGCTTTAACGGCTGGGCCCCCCTTTTTTTTTTTTACCGGTGGGGGGGGGGGGGGGGGGGGGGGGGGGGGGGGGACGTAGGCTGGGAGCGGGTCCGGGGCCTCAGAGTGCGCCGGCAAAGTTGGCTGCTCTTCCTTCGCTGGGCAAACTGGGCCTGCGAGTCTCACACACTGCGGCCATTCACTCGGCCAGCACACACAGTATAGAGTATGGATTGTCTGGAGGCCGGTGGCAATGCCAGGAATGCTGAGCACTAGTTCCTTTCTGGGAGAGAGAAAAAAAAAAAAATGGCACTTGGTTCTCTTTTCCTCCCCGCCTTTGAAAGCTTGCAGCAGTCTGATGAGAGGGATCACTAGGTGCATTAGCCGACCTGTTTCCTTTTTCCTGCAGATTCCAGACTGGCCGGTCAGAGAGGGCCTCCCAGCCAGAGGAATCCTAAGGAGAGACACTGGCCTCCACATCGGTATTTCCTGACCCAGTCCCACATCCCCAGTGGCTCTTTCACAGTTTTAGCAAATAGAACACAGAAAGCTATATGGGGTGCACACATAAAACCTCCATTTTTAACTCCGCTTTGGTAATAAACACCCATTTAGAGGTTAAAAGCATAGGCTGCAAAAAAAGGCAAAAGGCCATTTTCCATACTTGACGATATATTCTCTTCTTTTTTAGGAGATTTTAAAAATAATGTTGAATTCGTATCATGGTAAACAAATACACATGAACAATTTCGTAAGCGTGTGGACCCCCACCATCCGTGCAGATCCGATGAATCCAATCTCAGCCGGATTTGTAGGAGCAGAGGGGTCAGGGAGGATATGAAAAAAAAAATACACTCCCAAAGTCATGGGAGGAGTGACTGTAAATCTGGAAGTGTTGAAAAGCAGAAATAGGTGTTTTTTTTTTTTTTTTTTATTGACATTGCAATGTGGAGACCCTCGTGGGGTTCAGGAGACATCAGGTGGAAAAAAGGATTCCCCCCCCCCCCTCTCGAGTATTTTTTTTTTGTGTCCCAGAAGATTGTGCGTTTAATATGACTCCCAGCTTTGCAAACAACTGACGTCCAATTATAGCAAGTGCCCGAAGTGAAGGATTAACAGGGCATTTCCTCAATCTTTGATAAGTGCAGGCATCAAGGGGCCACGTGGAGAAGTCACTGGAAAAAAAAAAAAAAAAGGTGCCGCAGTATCCAAAACCTTTATGGTCTTTCAGATTCATTGTAGAACTTGATAATGCGCTTAAGTGCCGTGTAAAATTTCTCAGGAAAAAAAAGAATTTCCCAGTAAAACACTTGGCCGTTTTTTTCCCGAGCTGTTGTCGGCCTCGTGTGAAATTGTGCTCTCTGTGTGTCTACACATGCCAAAGGCGATCCCCAGGGTGAAATTCCATCGCTTCCTCCTCGATAAGACGCACTATCTTCCCGAAGAACGTTCTCAGCAATACGCGAGGAGCAGATTACTTCTACACAATGTTTTCACCACAGGCTGTCGCGAAATTGCCAGCTGGACACGAGACGCAAGGAGAAAAGGTTATCCGGTCTCACTTCCAACTCTGCAACTCTTTCAAGTGGAGCCAGGAAGGGAAATAAATCAACCCGCTTTTATTTTCATTACGCACATTCGCATATCATAACTTGTCTCATGAGGCTTCCTGACTAGGGTGAGGAAAACAATCTGTTTTCATGTTTTCAAGCATTATTGTAAAAAGTCAAATTCCACGAACATAAATCCATCACGGCAGAGACAAACGCACACGTGCACAAAGAATTGTGTAACCTGCGTTGTGTTGACGATGGACAGTTTAAGAACAAAAAGGAAGGGAACAAATTGGCGGCGGCGGAGCCACAGACGCTGCCGTTTTCCTTTTTATTCCACGCCATTATACCGCTCAGAGCCTACATGTCCCACAATGCAACCGCGTCACACAGCAGCTTGGCCTGAAGAAGGCGTGAGTAATGCCGGCGGTTTCAGAGGGAGTCAGCCTGGAGTCAGTGAACCCATTTCCCTCTAACACCACTTCCACTTTCAAGCCAGTGTTCCTCACATCTGAGTCACAGACTCGAGGGACACCACTCAAGGTACATTTTTTTTTTGTTTTTTATCAGCTGTGTTCTCCCGTGTGTCTCCCGTAAATTCAATTGACACATTCATGAGATGGTGGAGCAAATGTTCTTTTTCACAGTTGTTCCAAAACAGATGGCCCAACTCTGCATGTGTCTCCTATAAAGTCCTGACGCACGGCCTCACAAGAAAATAACGTTCTGACAGTTCTCTGTAGTTCTTTGCACACACAAAAAAAAGAACCCCTCCATAAGTGTCGTCTCTTTGAATAAACCTGTCCGCACTCTTACCGAGAGAGTCGCTAAATGCGGGAGAAGAGACTTGATATTTCGCTCCCGCTCTGAACACCGCTCATCTCACAGGACGGCCCTGTGCCTCCGCTGTGATATAAAAACGCACACAGTCTGCAGAAACGCCGTCATTATACTCGAAAGGGATACTTAGGAATGTGGGATGAGATGTTGACATGCCAGCAGAGGAAAAGAGCAGGGTATTCTTCCATGTGCTTCGGGTTTGAATGAGAAAGAAGAAGAAGAAGAAGACAGTCTGGTCAGCTGAATGAGGATCCACTCCAAACTCGCCGTAGAGGACCCACTAAGAGTGCAGCGCTGCTTGTGATGATGTCACAACAAATATATATTGGGACAAAAAAACCAAGTAAGCTGGGCAATTGTTGGCCCCTGCGCACGTTTCCATGGGAACTAGCGTGTAGCTCGACTTTAGTCATGGCCAGCCAATGGCCCGAATGGAAGGAAAGCGAGGGTAAACACTCTTTACTCGGGGGCCTTTGGTTTAGGGCCTCCCCGCCCTCTGCCCGCCACCGCTCCATCCGTCTTCCCTCCCATTCAAAAGCTTGACCCTCT
Source organism: Colistium nudipinnis (assembly GCA_016785305.1). NCBI lineage: Eukaryota > Metazoa > Chordata > Actinopteri > Pleuronectiformes > Rhombosoleidae > Colistium > Colistium nudipinnis. The sequence continues at coordinate 90,529 of JAFBJU010000517.1, read as the reverse complement.
CGCAAACTGCCCACATCACAGGTCGCATCCTGTCCCCCGTGGTTACGTGCGAGAAACGCTCATTTTCTCTTCGCAGACTTTAATTAGTTGCCGCATTTCGACCTCGAGCGTGTCCCGCTGACAGGCGGCTGCGGCGCGTTAACATCCACAGCGCTTGGGTCTTTCCAACCAATTTCGCAACGATTGCGTTCGTTGTACGGTGATCATATTTCCACATGAAACATGATCAACCGGAGAAATATTACACATTAAAGCCGTGAGAAAAAAAATCCTTGAAGATAAGCCTCGTGAGGCGCAGGTGTGACATCAAAGCGCTGCCTACAGGTCTGCGCAGAGAGGATTTTGCGTTCCAGCAGGTTCTTCGATCTCCGCAGATCACGTATGGCAGGGCCGTCCAAACTGCGGCCCGCGGGCCATCTGCGGCCCGCTGTGCACTTTGATCTGGCCCGTCGAGAAATCTCCCCGTCAACAAACGGGGGGGATTGCATCGGCCCGTCGGTTCATTTTTTGCAACCCAAGTGTGTAGAAAATATTTTATGAAGTCAGTTTCTGAAAAGAAAGAGACGTCAACTCATTTCGAGTCATAAAGTTATTGACTCTCTCTCTCTCTCTCTCTCTCTCTCTCTCTGCCAGACAACAAAAGCAGAAATTAAAGTTTTATGAATAATCCACAAAAGATTACTGCTGCCCGCTTGCTTCGCATAAATAAAAAGACTACATGAATGAGTGCAGCCTCGGCTAAAAACAACCCGGACTAAAATCATCATAGATGCAAAGTTTCCCAACACTCGTGTGCACTGTGTGCAGCTCGCGGAGTGGCACACATGGCAGGCCCTTGGCAGGAAGTAGACTGGAGGGTTAAGTAAGGGTGGCGGCTGGCGCTGCTGCTGATTTCCATGGGTTTGGATGAAAACTGACTGGCTTTTTATAGCACAGTGGCCGGGTGGGGTCACAGGGTATGCGAGGCTCAGAGCATTCACTGTGTGGGAGTGTGGCACTCGTTCAAATGAAAAAAAAAGGAAGGAGGGACAGCGATGGGAGAGAAAGAAAAAGAGACGCAGAGGTGGCGGCGATGGGAGGGAAAGAAATCCAAGATCCGCAAAAAGAGAGGAACTGCTAATGCGTGAGGCATTTTAGCTTCCCCCCCGCCGGAGATAATCTTCCGTGTCAGTTTGGGGAAAAAAAAAGTGTCAGGAGGCCCGGAGCTAAGAGGTGTAAGGGAGGGAGGAAGCTCGGTAAATGGACAGAGGGCCGGCAAGCGGTAACAAGCCAGGCCCACCCTCCAATCACAGCCTCAGGAAATACACCAGTCCCAGCCCTCAGATCTTCAATCACCCTGTCTCTATGCTCCTCGAGTGTGTGTGTGTGTGTGTGTGCGCGCGCGCGCTTGGCATCCACGTGTGCAGGCGTTTGCTATCTTCAGTCAAACAGTTTCTGCGTCTGGTTTGCAGCACTCGGAGTCGGGTTGTTTTTTTCTCCAGCCCACATCAGCAATATCGCAGATGACGGAGCGCTCCGAGGGACAGAGCGCCGTACAGCCCGACACAAGTTGACACACGAGCCCCTCTGAGTCATACCAGGGATTCCTCTCCGCTCAGCAGCTGGGCGATGAGGACCAGAGCACCGGGCGGGCCCTATCATCCAGGGAAAAAAAAAAAAACCTCAGGCCATATTAATTCATCTGCGCGTGTCATCACTGGTTTGCACAGTTTGAAGGGAATTAAGAAGCGCTTTGTTGTGGTTCCTCCAGGTTATCGAATTTTGGGAGTGAAATTCGTGACGTGCACCATGTGCACGCCGCTATGGAAATAAATACACACCAGCGCGGTTAAAATGAACTCTCTGAAATGTCGTCTTCTTCTGTCTGTGCAGTCCATCGTGCAGAACATTATTTCTTTAACATTTATTTAACTGATGAATCCAGTTCCAAGGCAGTTATGGCCCCCCTCTCTGTTCATTGAGACAGGGACCTTTACTTTTGCCCCCACCTCACGAAGTATGTTCCGCTAGTTCAGCAAATAATTGCCCGCAAAACGAATTTGACTAACCCCTGTCTATGTGGGGGGGGGGGGGGTTTATGTAACCGTGAGCCGCAAGCCTCAAGCAGTGAAGGTGCAGCGGGCTACAGAGTTAAATCACGCTCCAAAGTTCCTTTTTCTTTAAAAAATGTCAGACACATGAGGCCACTTCAGACACGTTCACGCGTAGACCGTAAATGTCCCGTTAAAAACATTTTATACGCTGGTAAGAGCGGCAAATCCTCCCGATGGGAAAATTCTGCAAGACAAGAAAGAGAAGTGGTGCAAGGGTTAAACCGAGCATAAGTTTCTGCCACGGTGAGTTCACATGCTGAAATGCTCCTTCACTCTGATGGGGGGGGGGGGCTTGAAACAGCTGTAGTCGGTGCACATTTATTTGGACCGTCAGCTGTGTAAGATCGATCCCCTTGAACCGGCTCACGATGATGCGAGACCTTTTTTTAAGTGGACACACATGCAAGCGGCCATGCTCGCCTTTGAACTGACAACTGACATAGCGCTATCTGTAAACCCCCCACCTGAAATATAACCACGTTTTATTCTCTTTTTTTTGGCACGAGAAGAAACTCTTTTTTTTTCCTCATATCTAAACGCGCGAACCTTCCTTTTTTTTTTTCTTTTTTTTTTCAGTCACTCAGTCATGTTCAGGCAAACCGCCGCAAAGAAGCTGTTTTTACCCTCCACAGGCACAGCTAGATCATACGGTGCTCTTAGTGGGAAGGCCCGACTGCATTATAGGGTACCATAACGACAAAAACAAGCCGGCGACTTGGGAGCAGATCACAGTTCTAGAGTTTCCACTCGTGGCTGCTTACTGCGTTTCGGTTCCCAGGCTTCTCCATTGTCCGCCTCGGTCACAGTGCTACCGGGAAACAGGCTGCTTTATGGCACCGCCGGTTCACAGGACAACGACACGAAACACAATACCACCCGCCAAGCGGATATAGTTGCACAACAAGGTGTGAGCCCACCTCGGTGTGGAAGGCAGCGTAAAAAAATAAAAATAAAAAGGAAAAAGGAAAGGGGCCCTCGCTGCTGCACTAGCCAACATATCAGGCCGGGGCAGGCTGGATTTGTTTGTGAATGCACCATTCGGGTGGATTGTTTTGTGGAATGTATGCATGTTGTAACTGGCATCCTCCCTGGCACACACTGAAGTCACAAATATAGATGCCATAACGCAAGGTTTAGTCAATCAAGTGAGCCGTGCAATAATTCTACGAGCCAATGTTGTGTGACCAGGATCTTTTTTTTTTCTTCTAATATACGGTCAATTTTGCGATTCAAACAGGAAGTTTTTATTTTTTTTATTTCAGTGTGGATATTAACTGCCCAAGTCAAGTTTTCTTTTTGCACTATGTAAAAACACCCAACATTTACACCTGTGACGTTGCAGGTGCACCTCGTACTTGGCTTTTTACACTTGGTATAGAAACGCTGAAATATTTTCCGCCAACAAATCAAAACGAAAACCAACAACGTGCTCACTCCAGTGTTTGTGTTCCGGCGTGTACAATGGTGTGGCTCATTGAAATGCTGTTAACGGTTAGTCGTGTTGGCAGCGTTGCCCTGTGGCTGGCAGCGTTGATCAGCTGGTAAGTCCATGACTGTGGAGTGTGGACGAGAATACAAGCGGAAAATCTCTTGAAGTCATCCTTCACCAACTCCACGACCATAACCGAAACAACACTGCTAAAAATAAAACTCAAAAGTCAGAGGATTTTCTCTGTTGTCCTCTCATAAGCAGGCAAGAGCAAACTCTTATCTTCTCTTATCTTGTGTGTCTGACGATCGATGCACTTTTTATTATTTCTCCCAAAAATATGGACGGTAGACACTCATTTATTAGGTCATTAAAAATCAAATGATATATGATTTCAGTATGAAGGAAAGGGTCTAAACTGGTGAATCAATTTATGAAGTTGTATAATACAGTCCCCATAGTAAAGTTCAAGTTGAAATCTACCTTTCCTTTAAGGCAAGCAGCGGTTCGGTTGGCCCTGTGTTGCCTGGAGAATTCCAATTCGTTCAGGCTTTCTGACAAAAACAATCTTTCATCGCCAAGCCAAAGAAGAGAAGTCATCGGGGTTATCGCAGGTTCATCTTTTTCAGAGCAACAAGACACACTCTATGAGTCTTTACAAGCCGAGAGGTATTCTCCACATTTTACATTTTATCTGCACAATCGTAGGAGCTCTCATTTTGACAAATGGCCGGGCTTAGAAGGGATTACAACAACAACAAAGGCGTTATCCAGCGCGTCTGACAGCGGTTTGTTTTCAGCTCAGTGACTTTTCGCCAAGAGATTAACTGCACGCAGACTTGGGGATGGTTACACTGTGAAGACGGATTCGTCATCGCTCGGATCCTGACTAAAATCAGAAATGTACACGGAAAGTGCCATTCATCACAACGTTTGTTCATTGACAAGAGGTCGTGTCCTAAAGTAAGCAACACTGGAAGGGATTGAGAGACTGATAAGATGTTTTCGATTTTTAAAAAGAAGAAACAGTACATTTGAAGATAAAGGTCACGCTCAGGGATAATGGTGAACAAGGGAAAACTTGGCTTTACGACATTGGCAATCAATATGCAGGAATTTGGGTGTAAACAAACGTAGGGTTGGATGGTGCCTCTAGCTGATTAGTCTGTGATTTTCTAACGTGTCAAGAACCCTCACTGATGAATTCAATAATTGTGTGTGTTTTTTTTATTTAACCACAGACAACAAAGAGCAGTGTGGCTCTCTTACTCTTGCTCTGTTTCCATGTCCTCCTCCCAGTGAACACAGCGGCTGTGGATGCAGCCCACCGGACACCATCCAAGAAGAGAGCTCAAATGGAAAGAACAGGTGAGCCATCTGTCTCCGAGATTCACCATAACTCGCAGAGACAATTAGGCCCCCTAAACAATGAGGCCTTTGTAACACTGCGTCAGTTTGTTCCTGGCTGCTTTTTAAAAAAAATATTTCTTCCCCCCCCCCCCCCCCCTACACATTTCGGGCTCCGTGTGAAATAACAATGGACGTCAGAGCGAAAGGAGGGAGCGTTTCCGCCCGGCATCACGGACAGCCTGGTCTTGGCAAAAAGGAAGGCCGGGTCAGGTGGTGAGAGAAAGTCAAGCATACCGTGACTTTTGCAGCATCGGGAATAGAGTTGGCGGGACAAAGTTAAACTCTTTAATTGTACACCATGTCAGTGTGTAGTGTATGTGTCCGCACTTATTTGGAAAAAAAAAAAAAAATGAATGTCAAAGATTCAAAATATGCTATTCGATCTGTAGAAATACCCGAGGAGGAGCTCCTGGGAGTGTCCAACACAAAGTGGGCAAAGTGTTTCTGTGTAAAGTGGACACGTTTCTCAGAAATCCTCAGAGGGGAAGAGGAACCAGTCGACATTTGCGTGTTTAGGAAAATGTTCAGTGCAATCAAGTACAGACCCTTAAAGCAGTAATATGTTTAAATGACAGAGACTTGTGGCCATAGCTTTTGCATGGAGGAGGCTGGCCTCCTGCCTTTGGGGGCCCACGCTGAAGCTGCACGGCAGTACAATAGAGTACAGTAGACCCCCTTTGTAAAATCTCAACGCCCGCCCCCCCACCCCCCCCCCTCCTCGGTCTTGCTATAAGTCTTGCAATATAGTTCCCAGTATGAGCAAACATTTTGTCAACCAGCACTTTTTTTTCGAGCCTCCCTGCCGCGCTGAGAGCTCCTACGAGTTCCCAGCACTCACCGGGGGGGAGACGTTATAATGACCATGTGGGACAATTTTATATGAAACACCTCTCTGCTTTCCAGGCGCATGGCAGTTAAATCCCCCCTTCATCCTTTATGCCCCAATCCTATCAGCAGTGCTCCAGGCTCCCTACTGGGGTCAGGGACTGGGGGCTGGAAAGCTTGGGGGGGGGCGGGGGGGGGGATGTGCGTCTGTAGTCCTGCTATAGAAAATACGTGTGTGTTTGTGTGTGTGTGTGTGTATAGCTTATGGAACCAGCTGTAAATCATCTGTTCTTTCCACCCCCCCCCTCTCTCTTCAAAGTGTTTGCAGAGCGTGGGGCCACGAGTGGGACGAGTTGTAGGAGGCCGTTTTTGGGAGGGGGGGGGGGGGGGGGGGGGGGGAGTGAAAGTGGTAATTACCCAGGGCCTTAAGGTAATGATGCTTAATAGTCACTTTATCTGGAGTCCAATTTTAAAAAAAAATGTTGAGTGAGTGTGTTCCGCGTGTTGTGATGTGCTCCTGTGGTGTTCATTGGTAATTTTAAGTCCCCTTCACGTTTTACTCGAAAGCCGCAACTCGCAAAATATGAAACAATAACCGTTTCATCAACACCATATGAGGTTTGGATTTATTTTGAATAATTTTTCTTTGCACTTACTAACCAGCCTAACGTCAAGAGTTCAATCTATGTTTCATGGACGAGGAAGGATTTCCGTGTTTTTTTTTTTTTTTCAAGCCTTCTGTAAATTCCACGCTGTGACCTGTGCGCTGGCATTCCCACCAAGAACACGAGTGTTGGAGAGTATTTTCTATCTTTGCTGCTGCTTATCTTCTCGCCTCGCGGCCAGGACTTTGGGAGGTGACCTTTACTCTGGAAAATAGTTTGCGCTTGGAGAGCTTAGCCTCTGAAGGGGCTGTTTAAGCGGGTGGTCCTCAAGCTCACAACCCACAGTTCATTGATTCCTCGGGAGCTGCTAATCATGCCACTGTGATTCATGTCAAAGAAAAAGATTGGCCTGACGCGCGCTTTAGAGCCCAAGGTAAAATGGGAGCGATGGTTTCTTCTTCTTTTTTTGGAACAAAAACGACCGGCTTATGTTCTGTCCATACCGCGTGCCCTTGTGTTCCAGTTGTGACTGTTGTGTGTTTTGTTTCTTTGTGTGTTTTTTTTTTTCATGATCTTATCTTGAACTCGAAAACACTCGCATAGGACTTAGCAACGGAATTTGACTAAACTCGTTCCCACTCAATCAGCCACCACCAAGAAAAAGCTCCACATTTGACGGGCACCAAAGTTAGGCCCACCAAATCGCTTCAGGTCACAAAATCTGTAGTTTCAACAGCTTAGTCGATAATCCTTGAATCCTCTCCCTTGTAATTGATACCCGCCCCCCCCCCTCGTAAAAATTAGTGCCACTTAAAAGATGTGTCTTCCCCTAAGGCCTGAGTTATAATCGGTGGATGATTTACGATAACAGCCCCGTGCAGAACGGAGGCTGCGTGGACTTGGCCCCGTCGGTCAAAAGACATTCCTTCGGTGGCAGAGGAGCTGTTCGTGCCCCTCGGGGCAGACGTGCCTCCCTCCTCCGGTGCGTGGCGGAGGATATCCGGGGCGACGTGTGCAGCCCGCTGAGCTATAGTTGGTGCTGGAGGAGAGTCTGGTGCTGTCGGTGGTGAGCGTGCAGCTGCCTCCGTCTCATCTCTCCCCCCGACCACTTGAGCAACACTGTTCCTGTCAAGGAAAACAGAATCTAATAGCTCACACATGTCAGTGGAGAGTGATGACACTCTAAAGGGGCCTCTCTCTTTTTTTTTCCTTCTCTATCTCTTTGTGTTTCTTTTTTTCCTCTCTCTCTCTCTTTTTTTTTTTTTGTTTAACTTTCACTGCCTTATTGCTGTCCTGGAGGTTACCCCGAGACCAAGATAACTAATGGGACACAATAAATCAGCGTCATTAATCACGCAAAGACAAAAGCGGGATGCAATTGAAAACATCGGCTGGTTTCAATACACGATTTGTGGGATATTTGCTGAGCTGGATTGTTATTGTTGTTCATGGGAATCGAGACTGAAACCAGAGGCTTCGAGCTTCGGCCGTGATGCGTCTTGCAGGGATTTCTAGAGGGTACATTGCAACAACAACAACAACAAAAAAAAGAAACTCAAAACTACTCCCCATCCCCAGTCAAAGGTCAATTTGGCCACTGACATCCTCCTTTACGTCCGTCCTCCATGGCTCCATATTCCAGAGAGCCGACGTTTATGTTCAGCCCCTCACCCCGCATCTCAGCAGTTACTTTCGGGTGGTCAGAAATACGTACCAAAGGAGTTATATTCCGCCTGTATAATATGCCCAATGCCGTTGCAGTGAGTTAAGCACGGCTGAAAGAGAATCTTGGAAGAAGACGAACACGTGCAAATGAGCTGGAAGCCGCCGGCTGACTGCCAGCCTTTGTGAATCTCTGTTTCCAATTTTCTCGTGTCAGCCAGTTAGCGCGCAATTTGTCGTTTGGCCTTAAATTCGGAGTCGCCGGCGTTGAACGGGCAGCGCGCACTGCGGTGACAGTGTCCATTACTATGTGCCGTTAGATCAGAGGCGCGTACAGTGGGAGGCTTGTCTGAAAGTGAGAGGGCGGCGCGGTGGGAACCACTGCAGCGGTGGTACACCGTGGCTGCAGGATATTATGGCAATGAGCACTTAAGTGGGGGTGGGGGGGGGGGGGGCAGGTGGGGGGGCGGGGGGTGATTTTGANNNNGGGGGGGGGGGGGGGGGGGGCAGGTATGGCTGCGGGTGTTAATTTTCCTCACGCCGTGATTGATGCTCCGCTCTCTGACAGCAGAGGTGCACGGGAGTGGCAGGTCGAGGCAGGTCGAAGGCCCGACCCCTCAGATTTGACCCCCGCGGGCCACTGAACTCATCGGTGTTGTTGGCGGGGTGGAAAAAAAGAAACTGCGACTTTTAGACTCTGCATGGCAATCGGAGCCCAGGCAGGGGAACATCAACACGCCACCAAATTCCTCTGGCAGCGGCGAGGGATCCGCAGGGGGATCTGTGGAAGCCCCTCCTGCTCAGTTCCATCCCTGAGAACGTGTTTGTCCATTAATCACGCTGCGTCTGCACCGTCCCTTCAAACAGGGACCATCAATCCTCCGAGGGGAATTAAGAACAAAGTGAAGTTTATTTTTTTTTTACGTGTCCATGTTTTGAGAGATGGATGGGAGATGTATTCCCCCCTCTCAAAGCATTTCAAACGTTGCCTGTGATGCTCACGGCATTAAGGGGGGCCGGCTCGGCCATTTTTGGACTTAACCTTTTGTGGCCCACATCTTTGCGCTCCTTTTCTGCGCATCTTTGCCCCAAAAACCAGCCGTAAAAAGAAAATGATACGGATTTCTTTTTTTTTTCTTTTTTCTAAGATGAACCCTTTTTCTGTGAACAACAAACTCAGCCGGAAAAGTCGTGCATCACTTGTTTGCCGTGAATGTACAGGTGCTTGTTAGTGGTTAATCCGGCGAAGCCAGGGCTCGTCCTCCGCTTCCCGTGCGCATCTGTGCACACTCCATCACCTCCGCGGAACTGTTTGTACTCCGGCTCTCTCTCTTTCCTTTCCTGGTTCACGCTGTTGCTCTTCAACGGGGTCAGCGTTTCCCGGCAACGGCTGCGCCCGTCGATCGGGGCAGCGGGCCTGACAGGAAGACGCTGCGGACTAATGAGACTGGATGATGCACGGGGCGAGCATCACCTGGGGCCAGCCAAGTTAATCATCGCCATCCAGGGCAGCTGGGCCTTTGTGCGGAGGTGACGGCTCATAAACTCTCAGCGGCAGGGCTGTTTTACTTTATCAATGACTTTTTGGAGCCGGTCGTAACCGAGCCGGTGGCGTTTGTTGGTGGCACGCACGCACGTTGCGAAACTCTCCTCGGCGAGAGGTCCACAGTGGCGGCGATGCCTGGCTAGCTGGCTGGCAGTCTCCCATCTGAGGTCACCCTCATATTGGACTGGCACACTGTGCAGGCCTCCCGAGACAACAAGGCAGAGCCATGTGACTCAATCGCTTTTAGGTAGCCAAGATACGGATCACCGGGTTGCAGGAAAAAAACGTCCTCTTATTTTCGCTCTGCTCTCCTCTCTCCTCCTGCGGTGCACTGGCCGCTCTCGAGATGTGGACCGTGCCTTCTCTTTCCCAAAGACTCTTTCCCCCATCGCACCCCTAATTAGGTAGGAACTTTCCGCCGCTCGCAAACGCCAGTGCGGCCATCAAAAGGAGGAATGCTGGGAAACGGGGAGGAAAAGCTCCAGGAATCACAATCTCCAGGCTGACGGAAGCCTACTATTTACGGTGTCACGGGCCTGGGAAGCCAGGGAGGAGTGGAAAAAAAAATAAAAAAAAAATGGAAGGAGTCTAGAGTGATGGAATAGTTCGCGGAGCGTCTGGCCAGACCACTTTTGTGGCGGTGACATATAGCAGCGACGCTGACACATGGCATATTATAAGTTACAGCCGCCGCAGAACGGCTATACGTTTTCACGAAGGGGCTTTCACGATCTCGTGAACAAAGCAGACCGACACGGGCAGACGGGTGCATTGCAGGGCCGGTGCTCGGGCCTTGTGTTGAGGCAAGCTGTGGGTGCATTACAGCGCACACAAAAAAAGAAAGGTCAGAAGGTCACCGAGTTTCTGTGCAATCATATTCAAATAATCAATTACATTGGCATTATTACATAATGAAGCACCATTGATGTGCATTTATTATTTAAAGCCAATTAGGTAAGTTCTTAATATCCTCTGCATTTAAGATCTCGGAGGCTCGCGGCTGGATCCTGATTGGCGTTTTATTCCCTGAACAATCAAACCAAAGCCATCGCATTGACATCCAAGGCGCTCGGGGGCTCTTTCAACTACTCAGGGTAAGGTGTGTCTAATTCATTCCTTTTTGCCATCCGCATTTTCCAAGCCCCGACCAAGAAATCCACCCGCACCTTATTCCGTTATTAATAACAGTGCCGAGCACGGCAGAGCTTTGCGTCTCAGAAAATCACCAAACCCGGTCTTGAGCACACTCTAATGGAGCAATTGCTTTGGCCTTCAGACACTGATGATAAATATCCTTTTGGAAAACGAGAAACACAGAATCCATTGTGAGTGGAAGCGGAATGATTCTTGCAGCCGGCCTGCGAGAAAACAAATGCAGCGCCGGGCGTTCAATTCAGTACCGCGCAAAAAAATAAAAAATAAAAAATAGGCTGCTTTTTAGGCGGCTTAAGCCACTGTAACTTCGAAACACCCTGCTTTGCCTTCTTTCCCAGAGTTACATGTTAAGCTTTTTGCCAGTATCAATTTGCCATCCGTTCTGTAAAATACAGACATCATAATCATCTTGTTATAGGAAATTCAGAGTGTTTATATTTAAGCACCTTTGTATTCAACTGATGCGGGAATTGCTTTGTTCGATTATCAGGACAGAATAACTCCCCACACAGAACTATAACAGGTCGAAACCACTCAGGCAGGTCGACTTTAGAAGGAAAACCTTCTCGGCCATGTTGTTCGTTTGCTCGTCTTTAGAGGCACCTTTCTCAAATGTAGACGGAGAACATTTGAGCTCAGGGTTAAACTGAATGATGCCCGCTTGAATTTAAAGGCCACGTCGATCACTCGACCGCAAACTCTCCGCTGATTGGCTCGAGTTTGAAGCAATATCCCAGCCCCCGGGGGTCTGAAATTAGAGATGAGCTGCTGACAGCTCTACTCCCACACATGCCCGAGGACCTGTCCCCTCTCCGTGTGTGTATGTTGTGTATACGTTCTGAATGTGCGTATGTTCGCACCAGTTTAAATATGTATTCGACCAAAAATGGCGTTTGCACCGCCACATGTTGTCATTAGTTTTCCTTAACATACCGAATTTGTTTTAAATAGAGGAATCGAAGACACTCTTTGATATATAGAGTTACAAATGTGTAACTCAATAAATACAAAAAACGATTCCATTCAGTTTGGTGTGTCTTGACAAGATTTCGGACCATTTTTTGGTTGTGCTACTTCTAACCTTCGAGTTGCCCTTTCACTTCAAGCCATCATTCGTCACGGCGCATCAGCCAAAGAGCCATTTTGACAGTGGAGCACTGGGAAATATTTTAGCGTGACGAAGCAGTCAAGAGCAGGCTCAGGGAGCTGTTGGATGGAGAGCCGCAGGCGAAAAAGCTGCGGCTCCTCCATCAGCGCCTCACCGTGCCCCGCTGTTCACAGACTTGCGATGCGTGCTGCGGAAAAAAAAAAAAACGTACGGATGCGGTAAAGGTATTTGAACTGTTTATTACGACTTATAAACGCATTGCTCGCCGCTGAGTGTTCGTTTTATGGAGAGCAGTCGTCAGGGACAGTCGTATGCAGGACAGGGGACATTTGTGAAGGGGCTAATGACCTAATGTCTGGTCTCATCACTGTAGTGTTGCTGGTTACTACAGTTTTTCACTCGTAAAGGCTCTTACGCGTATAAGTAGTGCATTAGTTCAGGATACGGGATAGAACAGATTAGCCGCGTGGCGCTCACGTCGCCTGTATGTACGTTCATCTCTCCACGAACCATATGTGTGTATACGGTATAATCCGTGTTAACCTATTTAACTTACTCCCCCTTTTGAAGGACGGGCTGTGGCTGTGGCTTGACGCATGCAACACTGCTGCAGAATTCAGATACAACAGAAAGGGTGGAAATTGAGGAATGAACGTCTCATGGATGTTCTTCAATGATATTCACTGTGATGTTTGGGCTCATCTGGATCTCGTACGACCTCTGCCAGGATTCATCTCGAAACCACCCCCCCCCCCCTGTCACTCACACACGTCGGCCCTGTTATTCATGAAATCCAAGCAGCTCGCCTAACAAAGCTGCGTAATAGGGAGACCTGTTTGAGGTTCACGTTATTGGACATTCACAGTTTGCCAGAGGTGTTTTTTTTTTCATTCTGCAAGTTGAAAAAAATTGAAGAAAATTTGCACTGCAGGTCAGAGCTCGCGCAGCATGACATGGCCATCTTTAGCAGTTAATACACTGCATGTGCTGTCAATCATGCAGACAGACACTCCCAGAGTGCCCTTTTTTTTGACACTGCTCAGCCTCTTGGCTTGGACAGGGTTTGTGGATGCAACCTCTCAAATATGCATTTGATCTGTAATGAACGTCTCAGCTTCTTTTTCCTTTTTTTTGGCACCTCCCCCTTCGCCTTCATTCAGCAGCCTTCCATTACCATTCCTTGTGCTTTTTTTTTGTTTTGTTGTGACATTAGCCAAGGTTGGAAACGTTTGCTGAGGCAAACACAAACACACTTATAGGGCTGGCATAATAAGAGCAGAGCAGACGTGATTTCCTGAGTGCGAATACGTATACCTTCCGCTTCACCACCACTCAGCACTACTTTATTTCCACTTGTGAGTTCTCTCGGCTGTACGTCGCACGTCGGACGCCTGTGCTGGCCCTTGTTATTTCCAATTAGGCGAATGTCCTCAGAGGGCGCCGCAGGTGGGAAAAGACTGCCGCGCTAACGCGACCTCATTCGGAAAGGCGGACATTGTTGGAATCGGTAGTGGCCCCGGTGTCCCTGTCACACGGCCACGGGTCTGCAGAGACTCTTGAATATGTGTCCTCATCTTGCAGCTGCACAGATGATCTGATGAAGTGATTTATGACTGTCCCTGGCGGGGCACCGCGCTGGTCACGTCGCCAAAGTACGCAACGTGCGCTATCATCTATAGCTCACTCCTTTCAGCCTGCTATCGCAAGGGGACAGCCAGTGTGGATATAATCTTTGTGCCTTCAACCGTCCACCCCGACCAGACCTATAATTTATGTTCTGTAAGTTGTGTGCATGTTATCCCAAATATTTCCAGCAAATTTTCAAAGCAAGAGTAATCTGTCATTTTTTAAGCAATGGCCCGTTTCATTTGGTCGCCTGTCTTTTCCGCTTTATGCGGTTTTATGCCAAATTATTATCATACACTATCAACACCTTTTCTTTCTCGATCATGGTGCGTCTGAAACAGAAAAAGAAGTTAAGCAGACGTGCGCAGCTGGCAGGTCTTAAGCGGCGAAAGAGAAGAACTGAACAGAAAATGGTGTTTTCTTTTTTGACCAGATTCTTTTTGCAGGTGCTAATTAAGAGTCACCTCACAACAGAAAATGACATAGTGTGCGAGTTTAAAGGGTCAGACTACCTAAGTCACAGCCGCACATATTTTCCCTACGTTCTCCTACTGTATTGGTATGTAGATTGTTTTACCAGGTTCCATGATATCGACCGCAGATATTTTCTGGCGCCAGCCCAGTGGTGGACGTGAATGGAAATTCATTCGTGGGGCTCAAAGCTTTGGGATCCTTGGAAAAAGCTTTCCGGAAAAAAAGACGTTCAATCAAGATCCTCCGCAGATGTCACCGTAGACAAATTTCACTCTGTTTTGCTGTCAAAAGAAAACAGCCAGGGACACTTTATTTACGTGGGCCAAAAATCACACATTTACCTCAAATTCCTTTGCGATCTGTGCAAAAATATGACAAGCGTCCATTCTCAGGACAGGGGGGCGCACGGGTGGCAAGATACCACGGCGGAGCAACCGCTTTGACCTTACACAGCAGCAGCAGCGTGAGAAGATACAATGCGTAGTTGACATAGCTCCGGCTTTAATAGCCCTGTAGAAATTGCTGGGTGTGCGCTCTCACTGACGCCGCTGTCGGACGCACAAACGCTCCTCTGCATGCACTCGCCACATGTGAGTCAGCTGCTTTTCATCAAAGGAGTTCCAGGGCATCTAATTGAAGAATAATAAGGAGTCCCATGATTTAATCATTATCATTATTTGTTCTGGCTAGTTTTACCTTTTAATTGTAACGTTCAGTACTGCGTGTTCAAAAATGCGTTGAACTGAACTGATTTGAAGATGACGCGCCATACGCCGTTTACAGCTTCCAATTGGCGGCGACATTAAATGACAAAATGTCAAATAACGGAATGTACCCGAAAACACTTTTACACTCTCTGCCACCGCGCAACGGAGGTAAGCGGGGCGTTCTCTCACACTCGTGTGGAGGCAGCTTGGCTGAGTGGCTTTTCTTCTGCTTTTTGCTTCTACCAAAACATGAGAACGGGACTTCAAAGTTGATCTGGTATTAGACGTGTGCGCCATATCTATGGACCTCGGTGGGCCAGTGGACAGAAACGTGGACGCTAACGCTGTTTGACGAATTCTGTCATCAATCTCCTGCACTGTTAAGGCAACAATATTTTCGGCCTCATTTTACACACAAGCATGAAATCACACCGCTCACATAGGCCAGCCACTGAATACCCACGAGAGACGCGCTCCTTTAATTTATTACTCTGGCACCACACAACGGGGACATGGGATGCATTATGGCGGAAAAACCTCTGGTCCTGGTTTCCTGGATGAATACGGGCGAAATGTGAAGTGTCAGCTTCGATTTGGGGTACGTGCGCGAATATGCGGTGTCGAATCCGAGCGCAGAACCCCGCGATACACTCATGAAAGGCGCTTTTGCTTTCACTGGCTGTCGCAGCGGTTGTGACAGCTTGCAGTGTCTCGTGCCAACACCAGGCTATGATTAAGTCCAAAAAAGAAAACAATGGCCGACATAAAACATTAGTGATTGAACCTAAAGCCCGACTGAGCCGCTAAACTTAGCCTCCCGCGGAGGTTCCAACTTCTAAAACTTTGCCTCGATGTGCATAAAATGTGTTTCACATTTCCAATGAGCAGGGAGCCTGGAGGGCTATAAAAAAAAACCAAAAAAACATGCCTGATTTGTGCGAGATCGACGCGCATTCACAAATGTGCACATCAAAGGCAAAGATTGATGATGCGAGGGGTTTTTGTCGCACAAAGAAAAAACAAAAAACAACGAAAATACATATTTTGTGCGCAAACAAACCACTCCCCCCCCCCCCCCCCCTCCCCCCCTCGGAACCTCAAAGAACAACTCGTGTGGCTGAGGAATGAATGAAAGCTCTCGGCTTTAGCTGCTTTATACCTTCCACTACGTCCGAACATAAATATGGTTTCAAGAAAATTCTAGTGCATTATCATCCAAATGCTCCACTAGGTAGTTTGTGTGTCTTTGCCCTTTAAGCATGCGTCACCGCGCTCATCACTTTTGAATGACCCCGTTCCTTCGTGCGCTTGATTGGCACAGCTTCGTTTGTGTCTTATGTCATTCTATTACGTTGCGCGCGTGTGTGTGTGTGTGTTTGTGTGTGTGTGGTTTCTTTTTGACTTTTCTTTTGAGAATGACACGTGGTTTTTACTCTTCGAAGAACAGTGTAATTGTCCTCACGGCGGCTGACATGAAATAATACAATCCATTAAGCACGGCTGTCGGGCACTTAGGTTTGCGTGCTGAAGGGCATCAGCGGTTTCCTTCACGCTTGGCAGTCGTGCAAGGTCTGAGCGACAACATCCCGTCCTCTCCCTGCAGCCTGTATCCATGCGGACTGTAGCACTGTGTTCAGGTGTCCCGGCGTGAAATATGCTAGCTCCTGTCTGTCTGCCTGCCGGCCTGCAGTGTTGTTTCTGTCCAACAAGGAAGCACACTAAAAGCATTCAGACCTGCGCCGTACGGCGTCATAGGGTGACGTGCTCGTCGTCCGGGCCGACGCTGACCGACACTTTCCATGAAACACTTGATGGAATTTTTCCGGCGTAGTGTAATTCCCCCGCTGGTTACACGCAATCGTCAAGTGTCCGGCTCTCCAGAACATCATTACCTATATGGAAACTAGAGCGGAACAGTGAGCAGCAGCCTCTAATGATCTAATGTCTGTCTGTGCTGGGAGTGAACATGCGCTGGTACATGAATTTAAGGAGATTTATAGTTATTATTGTCATTGGTGCTGTGAACTGTTAATTCTGTGGCCGAACAAAAGCTGTGTTGATTTAACCCTGGAATGGTTGTCCAGGTTGAGGGCCATTGCCTGTCTTCCTATTTTCATGATTAAATATGGATATATATATATATACTGTATATAAAAATATTAGTATATATGAGTATTCGTTTGGGTTGTTCTGGCTAGAGCAAATTTTTAACCCGGGGCAACACTTTTCAGCACAACAATAACCCGCGCACACCTAGACAGCAGTGGAGTGGATTCAGGACGAGCTGCAATTGCTTCCAGAAGGGCTTCTGCAAACGGAATTAAGCGTACACATTATTTTGTATGTGATGGATTTCATTTCATTTTTATCTTTTTTACTTCAGATTTTTGACGAAAAATACGATTTTTCACCGTCATCGGTGACGGTTTATTTGCTTCCTAAAACTAATAGCATGGAAAATACAGAAATAAATAAGAAGAGCTGGATTTTATTTGTCCCCGGGGGCTCATGTGGTGCATAGTAACGCAAAAATGTGTCCAGTCAATGAACGACATTAACCAGACCCCAAAAAAAACGTTTTTATGATCCTGTGTGGCTGATAAATAATGTTTGTGAAATGTTCTGTTGACACGGTTTGTTATGCGGGAAATTTTGGCTATTAAAGCTCTTGAGTTACTGCACATCTGGCTTGTGTCTCGTATGTTTAATGGATACTGGAGGGATTTCATCCATACATGAATGCAATAACCAGAACGAGTGCATTTGTGCTCTGAGGACAAAGTGCAACGCTTAACAGCAGTGAAGTACAAACTGATTTAGCCAGGTTTACCCCGAGGCTAAATACACGTGAACTATCCCTCCCAAGAGAGTGTTTGTATCCAAATGCCTCCCTGCTCTTTACGAGGGCAAAAGATTGGAAAGAGCATTGACATGAGAGCACAAGCATATGCTCAGCGGAGCTCCGAGTACAACGGGATGTTTCTCCTTTGTGGTGATGGGTCGCCAAATACAAACTAGGAGCAAAAAAGATTTTCTGGATAAGATGCCTTTTAAAAAGTGTTGTGTTGATCGGCAAAAAGAGTGCATGAGAGAAAGTGAACTGTTTTTTGTGTTTTTTTTTTAAACTTAAAGCAACTGTCTATCGCTTGTCAATCAATCCCCCAATTGTCTGAAAGGCGGTATATAGATAAAGTTTGACTTTGTGTGATCCATTAATGGTGTTACAAATTTGTGCGGTCTGGGCCAGGTCATTGTCATTTTGGTCATTTCTGCAGTTGTGAGCTCCAACTTTGCCTCTAAACCGTTGGGAAGACATTTTGGCCCATCCTCACAACTTTAAAAGGGAACGTCGTGTCTTATGCTTCGAATCGGGGATGAAGTTGTGGCGGTTCAATTTTGTGCGGGTGCTTGCCTGCGTTCAAGTCGATGCACTTTTCCCCTCCGTTGACACGCTGCTCCTCTCGGACACAGCGGAGTTGTCTTGTGCTTCCACAGCCAACACACGGATCCTATGTGCAGCTCTCTGTCATGACACCCCGTGCAGTGGAACTACAAACACACACACACACACACACACACACAGCGTATTTTTAGTCTGGCAGCAGCTCATGCCACATGCGAGTGACGAAGGAGCATGTAAGCGGGCCGTGCGCTGGGGGTCAAGAAGACTGGTGCTCTTCACCGGGCTCTGACACAAAATGTTGGAGGGGGCCGTTGTGAATATGATCAAGGAGCCTTTTCTTGCCTGGAACTGGAAGGTCCTTGTCCCCTTTTTGCCTGTGCATATCCCAAGCTCGCAGCACGTGTCAATACAGTGCGACCAGTGCGAGGGGGGAAATGCGCAGAGAAGGTCAAATAGGCAGCTTGAAAAGAACCACAGAGTTTGTTCACAGACAGGCTTCAGAAAGGATTCCACATCAGCGACCATATGTAATTAACTGTTTTAGGTAGGTAGCAATAAAACTGTATTGGTCCGTTTTCTTGAATTCCTCCTTCCCGCCACGGAGACTGTCTCTATCATGCGGGCTTGACCCGGGAGGTTGCCAGTTTGTGTTTGTGTCTTTGTCTGCAGCTCCAGTACAGGCGTGCGGTTTTGGCGAGGCCAAAGAGAGAAGGGCAGCGGTGTGGGGGCGCGGGGCTGGTGGATGGAGATGGCTGTGGAGGAGAGACAGGACAAAGAAGAGGGGGAGGAGGAGGAGGAGGAGGGGAAGATGATGTCTTTCAGCCCAACAAGTCATAAACAGAGCTGAGGTGAAGAGTTCATGCCAGCGGAAGGGTGCGTATATAATTTTGAATTCAAAAAGTATTGAAACACACTACAATAGAGATTTGGCCACAACTGTCGGTCCCAAAACTCTCTGTGCTGTCATATCGCAACTGGACCTTTTTGTTTGTATGTCCACGAAAAGGGTTTTACTCAACTCAGCCAGTGCACCATTTCCAATTCTCATCCTTTCATTTGATGCACTCCAGGCCCCTTTTGCCCTGTGCCCTCTTTCAAATTACATCTGCCACTACCAGAATGCCGCTGAACCCGGTTTGCCCTGGTACCACGCTCGTTTCGCAGTCTGTCATTGTGCCTCGGGCCAGGTCTTTCTCGCTGCCATCCCCACGAGACCGAAAAGAAGAAAAAAAAGGTCGCCCAATTTTCGGTCGCTGATGTCATTTCCACCAGTCCAACGGTCACCCTGTAATCAGCCCCATTCTGCTCTGTGATTGGCGCGGCCCGTCCAATCGAGCCCCGGCCACTTCTGTGGGACCGACGGCAGAGAGAGATGAAGGCGCGCATATGGCATCATTCACTGTCTTTGAAATGGACTTTGTGGAGCTAATGAGCTAACGGGACATGGCACAGGACTTGTTTTCAAAAGCATAGCGGCTGACAAATAAGGATTTGATCAAATGTGTAATGCGTGTTTGATTTCTTTTGGTGTCAACATTCATAATTGAGTGCAATAATTCATTGCAATGTGGTTGTGTTTTTGCCGTAGAGGAAATGACATCCTTTAAATTAAGAGGGGGGGGGGAAATAGCTCAAATTATAATGTTTGAGAAGTATTGAGGACAAATACTGGAATCCTGAGAGGTTGCAACCTGATCGCTGTTTTTTCTGCCCTGCAATCTTCCTATTATGTGATTCAGAGACAGCAATTAAAGTACTCTAGGGAAAATGCCCCAATTTGATTGTTTCAAGAGCTGCTGAAGTGGCTGAATTTAGATGGGGGGGTTAATATTGAATAGTACGTTGTGTTTATAAGTTGGACAAACTTCAGACAGGACTATGATTGCCTGCAATTACCCTCTCAAATATATCCACAGGGGCGCCCAAATAAAATGTAAAATAGCTCACCACAACACATTGTGCAGGCCGTCATTAAGAGCCACAGCTCCTTCTGTTTAATGTCTCCTAGATTTCCTGATAACTGCAGGCCTCTAATAAGAAATGACTTCAGAGCAGTGTAAAGAAACACAGATTAAAGCTTATATTGAATTATTTTCTTTTTATAAATTGTGTTTTCATTGGCTAACATTGCCTAAATGGTGCCAATCCCAGAAGTTATACTAATCAGAAATTATACACATTTTAACTTAATGCACTCCTGCCAAAATTCCTGCCAAAAATAAATTGTACTTTACGTCCTCCATCCTTGGGCGTCATTATCACAAAATGCTAAACCACCACTTTATAGCCAAGAGAACGACCAGGGAGGGTAAGAAGTGTCAAGGCTTTCACACTCTTACAGTTTGAACTGCACAACCAGGGTTGCTCTGCATGTTGCCATTTTAGAAGGTTCCCAAATTGTGCGTGTGAGAACGACATGCATTGACACACAGTTCTAGTCACACAGTAGCCTGCCTGATATGCAAGTCTTTTGCAGTCCATTAGGTTCAATGCAAACAGTCCACTTCCATATAGCTCGCCGTACGGCAGGAAATTATTTTAATAATATTTTAAATATTGAAACAACTAGTCAACGTAATAGCCCTCAAATCATGGCACTCTCAGCAGCACTGTCAGTAAGGTTGATGTTGTATTTGTACAGATTTTATTATGTTCCCTTTTATTAAACTCAAGATAAATGTATTGTTGCCATGCAGAGGAGGTGAAATGCAGAGTGGATTCCATGTGTGGAGCCGACAAGGAGGGTTCCAAGAGGTCAAGAGTCCTTCACAGACCCCGTGGACTGGCCCGCTGCTGACCTCAGTGCAGAAATGCAACTCCAGTGCACATCACTTGTCAGCCTGGTGATGAAACAAGACACAGCAGGATACAACAGCGTAGTCTGCTGCCAACAAAACAGTACGATTCACAGTAATGTAGAGCAGTAGTAGATGTGAAAATAGAAATGGAGACAAAGAGAACTTAATATTGGTGAGGACTATGATTTATACCTTGTATCGTTTGGGATGACAAGGAAGTGAAAAAGTAATAAATAATCTTTGTGGGAAAAGTAATCTTTAAATCACAAATATGACATAGTCAAACAGTTGACGTACACAAGGGTTAATGTGAGCATTCCATAGCTTTGGGTGAAAATGCAAATGTCTGTTAAAACATGTTTAAGGACAAGCTCACATATTAACCTGACCATCTTTTGTACCATGACTGTCTCTTCACAATACTATTTTGTCAATAACCAGGGTGTTCTTAATAGGTATCTGACTCCGGTTTATTTAACAATTAACCACAGCTGTTCCTCTTCCTCTTGCCCTCTATTAATCTTGGGTGGTATAATTGTTTGTTTTAAATTCCATTGAGATGAATGAGGGAGTTTTTGACCAGAAGATATAACAAGAAGTTATCTTTCTTCTGTAGCTACAGGTTATAGAAACCATCTGTCTTTGAGTTTTGATTTAAAAAAAAGCATCCTGAAGGGGCTGGATCCTCTGTATTAGATTCCCCTAATAGTGTGATATGATGTTCAGCTTTACATTCCTCACATTGAACTCGTCTTTTTTGAAAAGCAGCAAAACTAATAAGAACTGACATATCCACAGAGAAATACATTTGACTTCTGTTGCGGGTGAGTTTTCCATCTCCCCTTATCCTCCTGCTATCTGGTCCAGCCGCACTGTATGTCCACTGATGTGGCATCACTGCCCCCTGCTGGTGCAGCATCAACATGCTTTCTTTTTTTCTGCTTCCAACTTTCATTTATTGTATTTCCCCCCCAGCAACAGTTGCCCGACTCACAGCTGTCTTTGCTGAACGAGAGCCGATATGCACATGCAGGTCCCAAAAAGGGAAATTGGTTAAAGTGGCAGCTAAATGTGCGAACACATTTTCACAACAAAGCCTCTTCAAGTTTTTATTATTACGTTTTTTGTTTTTTTTGCATAGCACTTTTCTGTACTCCACAATATGGGGTAGACTTTGTTTCCTAGACTCCGGAAAGCAGCATTACGCTTTTCTGCGTACAGCCTGCCGGAATTAAAAAGAAGAAGAAATTCGTAGCGGAAATTGGCTGTGTTGTTATTCGCTCGAAAGCGGAAGTCTAACCAAACCTTTACCCCACGAAAAGGATAATCGGTAAATCATGTCATATGAGTAAAATATTTATTTTTAAACTATACTGTGTACTGCCGTGATGAATGAGCACTCCCTGCTCGCCGCACAGCTGCTACGGCTTCAATTAACGCGGTCGTTTGGTCAAACTTACACGTTTCATCCATAACAAGTAAGTTTAAACTTTCAAACTCTGTAACCAGCTGTGTGTGGGGTTATCTTCCTTCGTGTGCTAAATTCTGCAATAAATATGCTATGCATCCACTGGGTGGCAGCAGCGCTGTGTGATTTCATTTGGTTCACTCATATTGGCCCATAAATAATGTGTTGGTCTGTCTGCAGTTAATGTTTGTCTCATGGATGAGCAACTCGGCTTCAGTTCAGAGAGAAATAAGACCGCATATGTACGTGATTTTGAAGCATGAAATGGAGGATTTAAAATGCTAGGAAGCGATTAGATGTTTCAAGGGCTGTCAGAAAGTTCTAGTTCTTAAGGTGTGGGAGAGAGAGCGTTCCCTCTCCGAGCTTAATTTATTTTCATGCTTGATATAACTGGTCTTGTCGTGCCTGCCCCTCTGAGCTTCTGCCTGTTGTGAGAAGGTAAAGCACGGAAGGAAGGGTCTTCTGTGACGATGACATTGCCAATGTCCATCAAAAAGCAATTTGCCCTTATGAAAAAGAGATTATAGATCTAGGCGGTAAAGTTGGCCACGCGTTTCAATTACAGAAGTGAACGGATTGATAAGTGTACGTCTTGACTGCCAAGTGTGTGGGAAATGAGATCTGTGCCCGGGGACGTTCGCCTTCAGATTCATTAATTCGATTGGCGCGGCAGCCTTTTGACCTCATGCGAGAGTGGCAGACTAGACACAAAGCAACTTGGATTTTTTTTTCGAAAATAAATATTTTGTTCAAAGATTTAATTGCATAAACCAAACAGATCTGCTGCCTTGGCTAAATGAAGCATTTGCTCAATGGAGCATTACAATCAGTAGTGAACAGCACAATGCGACAGCCTATAATAACTTTTGACACGACCATTCTCCGATTATTTCGCTCACTTTCATTTCCTGCTCAGTCCAGACAAAGACGCGATCTGTCCTCTGCCATCTTGATTTTGTAGCAAAGGAACAATGATGTGAAAGGAGAGGCTGACGAGCTCATGCCAGGCTCTCGGGGGCAGTTTTTTCAGAGCAGTGCTGACTCCGGACCCGGGAGACCCTCCTTCAACTCTCTCTTTCCGTAACTCTACGGCCTAACGAAGCTGTCTAATTAGCGTCCCTTGTCTCATTTTGGCCCCTCAGTGCCTCTCCTGCTGTTCAGTTTCAGAGCTCAAAATGCTGCTTAATATGTCCATAGAATCCACATCTGACAAGTGACTTGGCGCTGCTGTCTTCACATATGCTGTCGTTTGATTCTTTACATCACTGTAGTGCCTTTCTATCTCTCTTTGTGGTTGCTTTATATCGCTCTAAGCCTAACCCTGCAGCTGCAGGTGTAACAATGCGGGGACTTTTTCGTGCACATGTTCAGTAGACCAGCCCACCAGTGTTGTATAGAGACTTCTGGGTCAACAGGCAAGATTACTCCTGAGCGAGAGTTACATGTGTCTGTTTGTATGTCTCGTGGCCTGTCGGATTCCAGGAGGCGCTTCGCCCCTGCCTTGGTCATTTCTCACATCCCTGCAGAGCCAGGGCAGAGAGGGAGTCATTATGTGTGAAAAAGATGACAAGAAGAGACTGAGTGCCGGTTAGTGATTCTGTAAATGTTCGCTGTTTTACCACCTCATGCCCCTGCCATGTGCATCCAGCTCATAGCATGCTGGGCATTCTCCATCGGCGTGTCACTGAAAACCTTGGAGAGTATGTTTGCAGAAAAATGATTAGATCGACGACACACGACAGATTCCCCGCTCCTCTCCATCCACCATTCACCGAGCCAGAGGGTTATATTACACAGCGGCTTGATGACTCACTGTCAAGTCATCTTACGGTACTTTGGATTTGGCCTCGGCGTATCAGACAACAGGCCGTGCAATGAAAGCTGAGGCGAAGAGAAGTGCAGTGGTGCACTCTAATAAAACAGATATACTTAGACATCATCTCACAAATTCAGGATTGATCAAGTCAAGAGAACATGCAGAAGTCTCAGTCTCCAAGAAACTTTCTTTCTGATTCCTGATGTGTAGCACATGTGTATCTCCATAGTTTCCAACTGGAGCGAGAGCATGGTGACGTTTCACTGCTTTTCATTTCATCCAACAATGGGGTTTAGAATAAGGCTTTTAGTCCGTTGTGAGCCTGCGAGCTGGTTGATATCATGTCAGACACTCCAGTCGGTCCAGGTTGTGTATCCTCTCCTCACATCTCTGGTCGCAGTCCGTCGGGATTGAAATTCAGGGCAAGTGTTTGTGGCGGGAGCAGGAGGAGTGCCGAGGATGTATCACGCAGCGTCGGTCTTTCAAATTCAGGTCCCCAGTCATTTCAAATAGTGTCACGGAAACAACGATATGTGAGCACGAGGTTTCAACGGTACGATGCCTTTCAGCCAGGGTGAAATCAGTCAAGCCTGCTTCGTTTCTACCAAAATGAACACTCGTACCCGATCATTTCTAATGCAGAGCAAATAATGACTTATCTCTTTGGAGATGCTGCCGAAAAGTATGGGAGCAATCTTAGTGTCAGAGCGCAGCACTTAGTCTCCTATTAGTGACATTCAGTAGATTAAAGTTTATTCCCCACTTTGTCCCCGGCACGTTGTGGCGTGTTCGCACTTTCCTCGTGAGTGAGTCATCGTGTGCAATTCAGAATTTCAATGATGTGCACTCACGATTATATTTTTGCAACTAACATATTATTATAGTATAAGAAACGGAAAAAAATAAAATAAAATTTGGGGGGGGGCAAACAAACCAATCCAGCCATTCGAGGTAACAAGGTGTGAGATAGGGGTCTGAATTGATGTCCCATTCAAGGAAAACATTTTGAATGCTTAAGTGCGCTTCAATCAAAAAAAAAATGTGGCTGGCCAATCAGTGATAAAAGGACTTCTCCTCGGATGGTGGAATTGGAGAGTGAATGGATAAATTGGGAAAGTGTGAAAATATCCTGCATTATTTTCTTTTTCTTTTTCATCCTTCACACAACTTTTTCAATTACTTTCTTTCCTGCCTGAGAAACTATCTGCAATGTCATTGATCTTATTTTGACAGTGTACAGCTGGAGAGATAAGGAGGTCAATTCTGCCTGGGCTTTTTTTGGTCTTGCCATCAGGAGGCGCTGTTCAGATAAAAGGGAACACCCTGGCCTTTAGATGAGGTCTGCTCTGTTTAATGTGCGTACAGTCAGTGTATCAGATCTTTTCTAGTTTTCTCAACTGCCGCCGTTCATTTCCCACATTTGTTCTTGCTCCGCATGCCGTTCCCTGCCACACACAAGTCAAGGCTCACAGCCTTAAGCTATGTTTTTCTCAAGTCAAGAAAATCCCACAATAGAAGGAAAAAACAAGGGGGACTATCCTGGGGCCATTCTGCTCAAAGTTCTTTCGGCCCCCTACAAAGGACATAAATCTCAGTAAAACCAGTGAATTATTAAATATTGTCTTTCTCCCTGCTCTCTCTTCTCTTATGATCTGGCCCTACATCAATAAAATTGACTTGACTCACTTAAAAAGTGCATTATTTTGCAGCAACAACATGGCGTACATTAACCTGACCCACAATACTACAGTGACCAAGTTTGCCACAATGAAGGAGCATTTCACCCAGCGCAATATTGTGGTCCACTTGTATATATATATATTTTTTTAGTTACCGGGCAACTGAGGAATAGGCTGCAGTATAACAGCCTTTGGATACAACAACAATACTTGTTAGCGGGGTGAATGAATTCTTGATTTGTTCATGGAAAAATAATAATAATAAGTAGGATCAGATGATGAAGGGTTTTGTTGCTTTTGAGTTACACAAAAAGAGAAGAGAAATGAAATATTAATATCACTGCTTAAGGCAAGTGATGTCTTCCCTCCAGGTTTTTCGAGCTCCATATTTCAAAGCCAGGAGGTGCAGCGGTATGGATGAGGGGTGGGAGTGGGAGTGAGGGATTATGGGATGACTCCTGGGCCTCTCAAGGATCTGCTTCATGGTCTCTAGGGTAACAAAAGGCAACTACGCAGAGCTCAGGGGGATTTGGGAGGTCTGTGGCTCAGCAGCACTTTCTGCTACTGCTCCACAACGCAGCCCTTTTTTTCTGGGGCTGACTGATTTTTAGATGCCTTATCGATCCCACTGCTTCTTTGCATTATGGAAATCCAGACTGTCGTTCTCTCCATTTCATTGGACATATTCTCCTATAAACACCCATAGGTGTTTTTTTTTTTTTTTTTTTACATTTGTCTTTACCAATGTATTTATACCTGACAGCCACTTTGACGTCATGTTGTAATCAACCAATCAACCTATATTTAATGACCGCATGGAGACCGCGTGACACATGGTGTCCCCTTTGGCCAGCAACACGTCGCGCCTTTGTTTGGAATCAATGTGTTGTGCTTAATGAAGCATGCGGTAGTTGTTGGGCCGTGACGGATACCTGCGGTTTTCCTCTTAATTACTCAGCAGTCCAGTTTCTGGCCTCTGAGACACAAATACAAGTGTAAATCTGCTCAAAAAAATAAATAAATAGACAACAGACTGAGATACCCGACAGCAACTGTTGTCCACATGTCATCCAGCTCTCTGCTTTGTTGTTTGATAGATAGATAGGTTGATAACTGACGGTGTTCAGCTGCCTTTGCTGGCATTGCAGACCGCGGACGTCTGAAATAAGTCTCAGGCGCTCAGGCTTGTAAGATATATAAAGGAGGGACATTTTGCTGACATTTCAAGCTGACATTTAATGCTATTTATCTCGGTTGTTTGTTTTATTATACATGAGGTCTTGCGGTGGTGTCGGCCGGGGTTTATTTTAATGCATTTTTCCAGAGTATGGGCTTCACTTCAAGGCTGGTGCTCTGTGGTCATTCTGTTTCTTTTATTATTTCTTTACTGTTAGTCCTACGGTTGCCATGGCCACTGGCTCTGTGACCTCAGGTCGAGTGGACAAGTCTAATGGCCTCTGGGGATGAAGGCTGGGCCCTTAAATTCATAGGTTCCATGTGTCAGGCCTGAGCTTGTAACACTTGTGCAGTCACGTTCACCTAATGGTAAATGTGTACAAACAGCAACGCCATTACACTTTGATCAGGTCGAGAATGCATTCCGTGAAAATGGAACAAAATAAATGTTAAGGTTTTTGACTCCAAATCAACCAGAAATCAAACGGAAGACAGAAATTCAGCATGTAATGAAAAAAAAAAACAGAAAAAAACGGCCCATTATCAAACCAGCACACAGTCCTCCTTGAGTTAAGGAAAAAAACTATTTAGAAAGTTATAAAAGCAATTATAAAAACATTGTATTTTCTTTTCCTTTCAACAGCCTTATTACTTTTCCCCAAGCAGATATATTTGATTCCCCAGCAGGTAGGGCTGCTGAGGTCTGGAAAGAACTTTTTGCTGATCTGTGGAGCTTAATTGGCTATCTCTTGTCGACTGCCCATGTCCCTGACTGTTTCATTCGGTTGGTTTGGTTTCATGATTGAGTCCTCTATATTCCGATGACCCCTTTAATTAGACATCTTGTCACCTTTTTTCTTTGGTGTCGTGATAATCAGCTTCACGTTAAATGAGGACCGCTGCTTATGAATACAAAGCCCAGAAGATGAAGAGACGCAGCAGCGGAATCTGCTTTATTAACTTGCATTCGTTCACTTATGTCACTTATGTAAGTTTTTCTATCCAATAATAACATTTAGCACCATCTAGCACCATTGATGAACACACATTAATGCATGTCTGCTTAAATACATAA
>JAFBJU010000517.1:0-62456 GCA_016785305.1 Colistium nudipinnis | reverse complement strand
ATATATAGATATTATTGAAATATGGCAGCGTCTTCCAAATGTTATGTAACGCTCATACCAACAGTTTTGCAAATGGGTAATAAGGAAACGTGATTTTGTTCTTTCAGCGTTGGAAAAGGAGTCTTGTCTCATAAATTGCTCTTACTCCTCTTGTGAAGGAGTTGTAAATGCTTCTGAAAATGGACTTCCTACTGAATTGTGTGTGGCTCAACTGTCAGCTCCGGCCAATCCGGGGAGGCACACATAACGGACTGCAGCTGTGCGCTAGATTGTTTTTTTTTTTCTGCAAAACTGAGGACACCTGATTAATGTTGAGTTCACCTTGACCCCTGCGCCTCTCAGCTGGTAACCGACCAGCGGCATTTCAGTATATGCCGTAACTGCATGACCTAAAGATAGAAAAGTTGTATGTGTTATGCGGAATAAAGTGCCACCTCATTACTGAATACCACCTTCACCACCAAGATGCCAAGATCAGTGTTAATTATGCCCCTCAGCAAATCTATATGATTAAATAAGCGTTGAAGCGCTGAAGGAGCCAGAACCTTTTGTTTAATTAGGCTCCTAACCTATTAACCTTTTACCTCCCACCGTTCAGCCTGCAGGATGCAAGCTGTGCGCAGAGCTCTCGAAGCCGGCTAAGGCTAAAAAAGGGGAAGATGATGGATATGAACATGTATTAGTTTCTCACTGGACTTTTATTCTCAAAGAGAAGCCCTTTTCCTCCGAAACACTTTAACACAGTGCTCAGCAGAGTGTATGTATGAAGCTCAAATTAACTCTTCTCACCTCTGAAGCAGTCTGACAGTGCAATAATTGTAGTTATTTATACAAAGGGATTCTAACAAAAAAAAAACAAGAACTTCAGAATACTAACCCCCTCAATGATGCTGACACGCTCACAGGGAGGGACAACTCCAATTTGCTATTACCTAGAGCGTGACATTTTTTCCTGAGGAAAGATGAAAATGTGGAATAATTAACAGGGAGCTAAAACTAAAGTAGTTGAATTATCTACTCAAATGTAGTAGAGTATCTTCAGTGGAGGGTGGATAATAATTATATTCAAATAATTCTATTAAATTCCCAAGTCCATCATTTCAATAGATGCTGCAGTTTCTGGGTAAATATAATCGGCACAAAAAAAATGCTCCACGGGGCAACATTGCCCATAATATTATGGAATACACAATAATTTGAGCAAAATGGTGAAGCTTTTATTTGGAAATAGTTTCAATGAACTATTTGAGGAGAAAGGGGAACAAATAATGACATGGTCGTGCCGATGCAGCCTGCCAGTCTAGCCCCCCTGCATTACGCAGTATCAAAGTGATGATGCAGTTGCGCTCAGCCCCGAAGTGTCAGGAAGCTCACAATATTTCACCTGCATATCTAATAAATATGCCGCTCTCCCTCCAGGGCTAAATGGATGGCCTTATCTGCCATGTCATTTATATAAAACACCACTATGTATCAGCTGAGATGGCCAAGGTTTGGCCTTTTTATTTATCACACCAGATGCAATATACAGTATGTTTGGCGCAACCTTGATGAACAATATGTCCTGGCCTTTCAAATGTCTCACCTATAATATACTGTGAGGCTCACATCACCCAGGGAAATTGGATTCGTGACTCCTAATCCAAGTCTCCTAATTGCAGAATCAAGGCTGTGCTGCAGGGGCAAGCGCTGTGCTGCCGTTTGCCTTTCCACACAATCTTTAATGTTGCTCAGACGCAACAAGAAAGTCTGCGATGCTTCAACTTGAAATTCAGGCAAATACAAACACAATAGCCATCAACGGGAGTTCAGTAGTTCAGCGTTCAAAGCGCACAGCACATTCATGGATATCAAATCTTATCTTATCTTGTATTCATCTCTCCTGTTTTTGTGCCCAAAAGATGAATTGCTTCGATTTCTCTCTCATGCAGTATTCACTACTCTTCAGAAGACACTTTTTTAAAATCCTCATTTCTTGTGGTGGGTTGTCACATACTCGACAACAGGATTTACTTTGAAGAGATTATATCCAATCAAATACAGGATGTTAATGCCACTATCTGCCAGGTAATAAATATTGAATTAATATACATTTGAAACAATTGAGCAAAATTACATTTCCTGTATTACACAAACTTCTCTGAGGTGAACAAGGTCTATTGTCAATGCTCACAATTGAGACTGCTTTTCCCCTCCGTGCAAATGTCCTCAAAAGAATAGATCACATATGCTATGTTTTGTTTGTTGTCGGTTTGATGTAAATACGGTATTCCACCTTACTTTTACAGCACTCACTGCTCCATCCGGACATTGTTGCTCATCTGGATAAACAAACCCTCTTGTGTGTGCACAAGTGCGTGCCGGGATCACCGGCAGCGCTGTTAATTTGAGGTGATAAGCCTGATAACACCTGTCCGCAGCTCTGGTTTTCTGAAGCGGGGACGGCAAATTAGAGTGTTGACCGGTCCAAAAGTTGGCAGCTGGTGATTAGTCACAAGAAGGCCAAAGTTGGCAGCTGGGCCTTATTGACAACATCTAACCATCTATCCTCCTTCTGACAGGGTTACAACAGGCACAAATGTCTCCGACCATCGCCACACTACAGATGCGATGAGCTCGGCAATCATCGCTCGGTGCAGAGATGAAGTGGTGATTTCCCAGATGGCCTTGATGTTTTGAGAAATGTTGAAAGAAGTCACCATACCAGTCACATATTCATGTTTGAATTCTGGGATACTCTTACTCCACCCTGTCTGCATGACACATGCGTGCAGTAGTGGGGGTACTTAATGTTTTATATGGCTACGCATAACGTGGGTTATGGAAATAGATGTCAATGATTTTAATAAATCACAACGCAGTTTCTATTGATTTTTTTTTATTTCTTTTTGCTCTCCTTTTAAATGTCAAAGGGATTTACAAATGGAAAACAAAACTCTATACACAATATTAATCTCTGTTAATTCTCCGGTGTCGTGGACAGTGGACCCAAGTCTGTCTTTTGGGGAACAACGCATATCAAAGATAAATAATAATAATATACTGTTTATGTTCCACATTCACATATTAAGTCCGCAAACTGATAACTGTAAACAAAAAGAAAAAAAGAAAAACGATGACACGACCTGACTACAAGTGGTGAATGGAAAGCCATGGTTACAAAAACACACAGTCAAACATGAGTTTGACGCCAGTGGCCAGGTACCCCCTTCTATCCTCATGTGATACCCATGAAAAAAGTACTGTATTCAGAGTTCATATGTTACGTTTTTTTTTTTTTTTCCCACAGGGAAAGTTTTTCACAAGGGGAGGAAAGTCTGAAGGGAATAAGAAATGAAGATGCATGAGAAGAAGAAGTAGTATGAAGGTAAGCGAATGCCAAATTAATTAGAATGTTCTAAGGCATCAAATGATAGCATTTTATTAGACGGGATTGTTCCAGCCAATTTGAGCGGCCCACTCTCTGAGGCCTCCTTGTTCATTCCTGATGAAAAGGTCAATGCCTGTTGGAAAATATGAGTCCCTCTTGGTATTTCTACAAAAAGGCATGCATAATGGAACAGCTTTTAGAGGGATTCGTGTTGTGTAAATATAATGGGGCACAAGAAATATATGGATATTTATCTGGATCCGAATGCTCTTTGGTTGGGAAAAACCCCACTTTTAAAATGGCATACAACCAGAGCTTAATTATTCAGGAAGAGCTCTCTAGTTTTGATTTTCTGACGGGCTCTAAATAAATAAGTCGTTTCTAAGGAAACGGAAGGCTTTTTAATGGAGACAGTAATAATATTTAGCGAGGCGATATCATGCATAAACATATATGAATGTTCCTGTCTTGCAGGAGCTCTCAGCGGAGTAAATGCTCCGATGCATCCGGAACACTTTGTTTTGTTTCTTTTTCCCTGCAGCAGTCCCTAATATTTCCCCCTTCCGTGCTTGTTAATGCTCCATCAGTGCATTACAGGAAATAAATCCCGGATTAAAGAACTGTCAAGGGCAGGTTTGTTTCACAAATGCTTCTACGGCAGAGAAAGGAGAGCCCAGGTCTAAAATGACCAAGCAGAGCAGCTATACAGAGGCGTTAGGTTGGCTACCCCTCCACCAATCTATCAGCTTTAATAACAGCGACTCGTTCAGAGGAAAATGCAATAACTGTGAGAGTCCCTCTGTCATCTTTGCCAGGGTGACCCTTTGCAGCTTGTTGTGTGACGAGCGTTTGGCCAACAACCTAGCCTAACCCAAGTCCACCTAAGACCAAATTTTAGTATGCCTCGTCATGGTGACATCTATGACTCATCTTTCCTGATCATAACAATAGCAGGGTCTGGGCGCACAGATGGGAAAAGGCAGGAAACGCCCTTGAAATATTGTGCGCAAATGAAGGAACGGCACCGACAAAGCCAGGTTGAATGCAAAAAGGCTTAACGGGGGCTTTTATTGCAGGTTTCCGCGATTTCATTGGCAAGAAATTTGCATTGGAGCCGTCGCCGAACACAACACAGGCTTGACAAAGCAGACGCCATAGAAAACAACGAGGCAAGTCAGTCAAGGTACGTGTGGATGGAGGTGTGATGGCGTGACAGTAATTGACTGCTCGGCTGTCCACAGATTGTATATATTTGTCATTTATAGCATATATAAAATGTATTTAATAATTAGTGCATATGTTATCCAAAGATTGAGCGTAATACATAGCGATGAATAATGATGTCACCAAAACTCTTGTTAAAACTAAGATGAAACAAAAAAAATGGAGTCCATAGAAACCAGTCCTGTTGCGTAACGCACTCCTATGTTGTTGTGCGAGATGATGTACTTTTCTGATAAACCTTTGTTTGTGATGGATGCCGCAGCCACTGGACCATGTTTAGTCTGGGGGGGGGGAAAGTCATTGTGTTAACGGAAGGAAGGAAAGATTCATGTTTTGTCTCCCGAATACAATTTGGCGGAGATTATTTTACTACGGCTATTAAAATCCATTGTTATCGTCAGCATCCTCGGTGCTTTGTCAAGCAGCAGTTGTGTCCCTATTTTTGGACACCTGACTACGCGTTCACTGTGCAGGTTGTGCGCCCTGTGAGGACTGTGAAGACTGCATGAAAGGTCTGACATTTGCGGGCTCTCGGTGTGCACTGCTGCCCGAAAATAGGATATGAAGATTGCCTGAAGAGAGCACAATCAAAGGGGTTCAGTGTGTTTGAGAGGTACCAGGTTCTAAAAAGGCTGTATAACCACGCCTAAAGGCGAAAAACCAGGCAAAAAAAATGCTGTCGTTGAAGGTCGGGCAAGTGATATTGGAGAATGCCCGTTGATTATCACACTGATAGCGTATATATTGTTTGTGTCTGTTCCCATGGAAACCGACTTTTTCCCCAATCCGCAGGCTTTGGTCTCCCTCCCACTCACTGTAAGGGGGAGATTAGCGGAATACAATACAACAAGTGTATTGGACTTCAACTGCTTATCTTACTTTCGAGCAATACACAAAGTAAAGGATAAAAGGATGAAGTGTGCGAATGCAAATGAAAGTAGAGGGCTAATCTTTCGGAGGAATTGCACTCAGAAGGTATCAGAAAGATTGCCCTGCTGAAGCATTTAAACTGTCGGAAACAAAGGGGATGAGATGACCCCAACAGGGGCCGGCGACTATTTGTTGGGAAATGTTTGTCTCATTGCTACTGTATGCAGCTCCCATAATACCGAACACGGCATTTGAATAATATTATATTTTGAAATACTTTCACGATTTAAAGTGTTTTAATGTGTATGCCATTACCGTAACCATGGGTATCGAATGTTTTTTCACAAAGACGTTTACTCGCATAAATGTCAGCTGTTGGTGTCCTGTTGTTTAAACCGACAGCTGCTCCTCTTTCTTACTTGGTTCATCGTCATTTAATAAAAACTATTTTATTTATTGTTTTTATAAATGTATAAAGGCAACTCTAGGTTGATGTAATTAAAACAACATATAAGGACCATCATTAGTTTTAGTCCTGTACGGCACAGTTTATTCTTCTGAATATGCATAACCTGTGCATACATTTATCCTTGGAAAAAAAAGAGATGCCCTGACAAGGGACAATCACGCCAGGCATAAGTCGTCCTGGCTAAAACTCCTTCCGTTCATTGATTGTTCCATCGATTCTTCTGTCTTCCCTGGGAGAACTTACTTTAAAGGACCTTTTCAATGAGTTTAACTGTGCTCGTGGGGCTGTTTTAGAGACTCTCTCATCTCTTAGATGAGAAAGACGGAAATCTGCGTCCCAGTTTGGAGTTTAAGGCCACACCAAAGGCTTATAACGTTTGAGCAGGAAGCCGTCACTCTGCACTCTCTGTAAACCCTGTCAAACCCATATGCCTGCTTGTCAATCTGCGACTGATGAGGCAGCACCATCTTACCCAGGGTCACAAGAGTCCTTTTCAAGACTGTTAGTTCTGTAATCTGTGCTGTTCGGTACGGCTACTGCTGTTAATCCAGCTGACAGGGACAGGCTACATTTATGTCTTGAGCCCGTTCTCTTGACCTTGCTTATTTGAATATCAACCCTTCACATCTCAAAGATGGCACTTTGTCTGTGTCAAAAGGGTTATCATTTATGTGTTAATGCTCCCTCATCTAATCTTGAGAGCTGGTGAGCCATAATAACCTTTTTTTATTTCATTTTATTTAGTTGTTTGAGTAGACATGACTCCCTTTTTTGGATGGGGCTCGATGTGGGCTCCTATTTTTGTTATTTGCTTATGCAAATAAGATAAGGTGGATAATATATATTCCTTGTGTATGTATCTATATAATATGCTATTATACTTTGTTACCAGGGAACTGATTCAAGGCTTATAAACACCTGTTTAAGCTCGACAATAGCCTGTTGGCTTGTGCATTCTCCACAATGTCTCGCTTGGTTTTAAAGGCGTATTTATGTGGTTACATTTTCTTTCAGTAGCCATATTCCTCTGCCATATTTTGTCTCCCTCGTTGTTTTTAAAACACTTGTGTTGAAGCTAAATCACATAAACTGCTCATAGAATGATTCAGTACCTGTTGTCCAACACAACACTAAAGGTATAAAAGTCCCAAGGGTAATTGTGTTGTGTAGTCCGTGCGTGCGTGCGTGTATCCACTGCGGTGTGCCTTAAGACTCGGTGTGGTTGTGTAATAAGTGCATTGTTCACTCACCCACTACTATCCCCATTGCACTTAGTAGTTTAGCCCATACTAAGATATGAAATGAGATTTTGGACACTTAGTTTTCATCATTTCATACGTACAGCTGTACAGTCACACAACAAAAGATAAGAAGCAAGGCGAGTGTGGGAGTAATTTAGCTGGGAAAATTTTGACCGTCACGTCGTTGAGTCACAGATAAGATGAACACATGCAGAACTCAGACATTCCCAAACAGTGTGTGCACTGTATATTTATTAGGCAATGATTTTGTTGGCAAAGAGTCTTATTCAGGCTTTTTCTTCCCCTCTATGTCACTAGAGAAGTTGTGCTGAATGTATTAACCTGAGTAAAGCACTCACGCAATGAATTTTTGGAACAGAAGTTCCCCAACAAAAAAAAGATTAAGGCCGCGGGTAGGCAGCCACCTCTCGTCCACCCTCACCACCAACACCGGTGCACCCCAGGGCTGCGTCCTCTCTCCATACCTTTTGACCGTCTCGTCGTTGAGTCACAGATAAGATGAACACACGCAGAACTCAGACATTCCCAAACAGTGTGTGCACTGTATATTTATTAGGCAATGATTTTGTTGGCAAAGAGTCAGAAGTTTCCCAACAAAAAAAAGATTGAGGCCTTGAGATGTGATTAAAAGCTTTGGAAAGAGGTGACCCTGGAGTTGAAGTTATGTTTTTAATGGTTTATACCCTATGCTCTTTTAAGCAACATAATTGGGAACCATGAGTTTCCCTGGTTGTTTCACGCTATTAAACTTTCACGGCGCTCTGCTTTGACCTTTCCCCTCGCAGACAGTGCACACAACTCCTTCCTGCAGTTTCCTACTCATCGGCATCTCCACAAAACAGCCCCACTGTATTCTGTGGCCCGCATCCATAATTAAACGTATGAAATTCCAATCACTGCGCTTGCAAGATAAATGCTTCATCTTGAAACCAGTGCCTGCCTCCTCACTCGCTGAACAGGCTGGCAACCCAGTAGTGTTTCGCAATTGAAAACACACAGGGAAAGACTGGGATAAAGACAATCAAGGGATTCCTGAGCTACCTTTATCATTTTTTCTCTCTCTCTCTCTCTCTCTCTCTTTCTGCTGCCTTGATTTATTTAATGGACGCAGTCTTGTATATCCACTTACTAACCACCTTGAGAGCTTAGCTTTTGTCTTTTGCCAAAGTAGGACTCGGTGTAAAGCTCATTATTATTTTCGGTGAGGATTGCCAGCCCCTATACTGCCTACAACGCTTTTATCCCTTTACTGCAGAAATACTGCCGTAACCTCCTGGAAAATTGGGCATCTTGAGAACCATTAGATTAAATCACAGTGAAGTTTGCATGCAAGATCATTTTGAAATATGCCTAACGCTGCCTTGCCCGGATTTAAATGATTGTATAAATACAATTCTAAAGTCATTCTAAAGATGGAGCTACAGGAAGGCAATAGATTATTTTAACCATTAGAAAAATTATCTTGGTAAACGCTTACGTGTAATAATGGCCTTTTATAGAGCAACATAAAGAATAGGTGTAGTCTACTTCTCAAATGTTGACTTTAAAATAGAAAAGGTTCACTGTCGGTTGTTGGCGCTGTAAAATGAGCATCACAGCTTGTCGTATGTGTTGGCTTGGCGTGCAGTACTTTCTATTTGGTATTGAAGTTATTACACTGTGACCCTTCCCCGTCCCATTTTTTGATTTCGGAGAGGGTTGCAACAGTGTTGACATTGCGATTCACCCCTATCATTTCAGAGAAAGGAGAAATATTGCCGAACATGACCATTCGGCGAGTGGAGAAATGTTTTCACAAAATCGAGCCGCTGTTTTTCACCCACAGGGATGAATTGAACACTTAGTTTTCATCATTTCATACGTACAGCTTTACAGTCACACAACAAAAGATAAGAAGCAAGGCGAGTGTGGGAGTAATTTAGCTGGGAAAATTTTGACCGTCTCGTCGTTGAGTCACAGATAAGATGAACACACGCAGAACTCAGACATTCCCAAACAGTGTGTGCACTGTATATTTATTAGGCAATGATTTTGTTGGCAAAGAGTCTTATTCAGGCTTTTTCTTCCCCTCTATGTCACTAGAGAAGTTGTGCTGAATGTATTAACCTGAGTAAAGCAGTCACGCACAGGGATGAATTGAATTTCCAGGTTACAGCTGTAACTTCACATACCACGCATTGAGCTGCTTACCACTGTTCCTCACATTCACAGGCTCTAGTGCAACGCAATATTGGAAAGTGTTTGAAGTATTATTTAGCGGGTTCGAAGCATCTTTATCGGGGGATTTCTCTGAAAGTTAATGAGTCTACAACCATCACGTGTAAATGTACACTGGGAAATGAGATGGCCTGGTGTGGCCACCCACAGTGAAGATGTGTGTGAAATTGTGCGCTGGTGGGGGGGGTCTTGAGAGATGGCTTGAAAAAAACCTTAAAGTTGACACCGCAGGCATCGTCACACGCATGCAAACATTCTGTGAAGTTTACCAGAAAAACAAAACAAAAAACAGATCAATCTGGGCAGCGACAGCCTGGATGTGGAGCGTGGAGGTGGAGCAGCAAAATACTTGCACGCCCTGTGTGCTCTAGTGTTAAGGGAACATTGCGTTGTTGCGCTCGCTCTTTCATAAATTCATACGTGGCGCGTTCCATAAATTCAACATGCCATGGTCAGAGCCTTTGTATCTAAGACTATATTTTCATTGCGTCATATTTCATGTTGCCCTTTGTTTTTATATATTCTCATCAACTTCATTGAACATGACATAGGACTTGAGCGAGCAAGCTGCTGAGATGCCGAGGAAGTGAAGCGCCACTATAAATTGTAGTTTTATTCAAAGACGCATTTTATTGTCAAAATCTGCAACCCATAAAACGCGTTTATCGTGTCTCCCCTGCCCGGATCCAGCTTCTGTTTTTTCAGTCCAACCAATATACCATCAAAGGACGGTAAGAAATCACGGGGAGGACCGAGGTGTGAATGAGCTGTCACCCGGCGTGTCCCGCCCTAGTCTTCCACTGTAGTGATTTATTGAATTGGCAATGGGCAGGCCCTTGCCTTTGCAGTGCCCATTATAATTCTCAGCATTAATTTTCCACCCCTTTTCAAATCACTTTTCTCAAACTCAAGCCATGGAAAATATTCAGGCTTGGCTTTATTACCCTGCCTCCTTTATATTCATCCTTGATCATCCACCTTTATCTCCTCTGGCGATGTTCTCCTCTTAGCTTTTAAGCCTCCTCCAGCCACCTTTATATTCCTACCACGCCCGACCATGCTATTTATTGTTCAAGTGAGTTCCTTGATGAGTGGTCACTTACCTCCACAAGCAAAGAGCTTTGTTTTTGTTTTTTGGTCTTTGAAGCCCCCGTTGATCAGCTGCGGATGACTTTGGAGAATGCAGTTCCATTATCAAGCAGTGTGAGCCGGCAGAGCTACAATACAGAGTGCAAATCGCAGGTCTGACCTGGTACCAAATCGAAAACGCACGGACCACTTTTTGTTTTCATCGGGCTCCGTTGATGAGCTTTTTACAACACAAACAGTGGCTTCACCTTTGTTTCACAATGAAGTGGTTTGCTCTCAGGTTGGTGGTGCCCACCGTAGTTAAAAGAACCAATTTCAGTTTCACAGCACAACACTTTCCCTGTGTTTACACCTGCTGTTAACACGACTCTGATGTTTTTTGAGCTACGAGACGAGAGACATTTGGTACCGCAGTTGCAGAAATCGAGACTTTTCCATGTTTGTGTTTTCTGTAGTGAATGCACGACTGTTGTATGTGAATGGTCTTGTAATCTCTCTTGTGCCGATATTGGACAGAGAATATTTCTGATTTGGAGCTAAAGTGCTCATCTGGATGAAAATCCATTTGGGTATGTAACCTTAGGGTTTCCAGTATTCTCAAAAGTGTGCCCTGTGTCGGTGAGACCTTTGAGTGCTCAGCCCTTCAAGAGGCTTGCACAGCGTGTTCTTCTGCCACATGCAAAGATTGATGCAGAGTGATGATGGCTCTCACAGGTGGAGAGGCTCAAAAGGACAACATATCTATCTGGGCTGTTGAGAATGGCAAGAGCCAACCAAACCTCCTTGGTTCAAGAGTTGAGTTATCATTTACTGTGAGTTTGTCACTAATACCAAATAATATGTTTTTAAGACAATGGATATAACTCTAGATTTAGTGATAATTAGGAAATTGCAGTAGGTCTCGCCTATCGTCTCAGTGAAATGATGGGGTGTTAAAAAGTAAGCATTTATCCATCTATTAACTATGCCCCTTATCCTTAGAAGGTCACGAAAAGAGCTGTGGAAGAGCCACTCACCCAAATTCAGAATTCATTGTCTGACCTGCAGGACATGGGTATACA
Source organism: Colistium nudipinnis (assembly GCA_016785305.1). Lineage (NCBI taxonomy): Eukaryota > Metazoa > Chordata > Actinopteri > Pleuronectiformes > Rhombosoleidae > Colistium > Colistium nudipinnis. The sequence goes on along the minus strand of JAFBJU010000517.1, from coordinate 50,894 downwards.
TTGTAAAGGTGAGGTATAAATATAACAGTAACTGCGTCATTGAACATAATGACCTCATTGTTGAAACATAAAAAATGGTGTGTGTCCTAAACTTATAGCATAAGTCCACGTAATAACATTTAATATTGACTTTGACAGGATACAGCCAATATTAAGTGTTCATATAAATTGCTGCAGAAAATCAGTTCGGTGTTCTAACGATTATATTTGTCGTGGATACTTTCCAGTTAAAGTTTAGTGTACGGTACAGTACGCCGCTACCCTCGCCATGATGCCTCATTATGAATACAAACTTGCCAGAAACTTTTTTTTTTTTGTGCCACTAGCCATTTTAGTAATGTAACGCTTAGCAGCTGCGTGCTATTGTAACTCGTGACTTGTTATGTCACAGAATTAAATGTCAGACAGGTACTACCTCAGGGAGGCGACGCCAAGCAATTAGCCCAGGTTTCGACGTTCAGGATGTGCTGTAGGTCAGTTGCGTCCAAAGCAGCAGGAGGACAAGGACTGATGAGTAGACTACCCGAAATACTGTCTCACTAAGAAAACGTATATTTTATTACATTTCGTGTGTGGCCACACTTGTTTTTGATAATATAATATAATCTCCAGACAAACATTATCTTCTGTAGCTCTGGATAGTACAGCAGAGAGTGGTGCACTGACTTTAGGATGTGTCTGCTTCTGAGAATCTGCGTTTTGCCAACCACTGGCGACGGAAACTGAAAAACGTTGAGAGATTCTTCTTTTCTTTTTTGCAATATGTCACAACACGTTTATATCAGCTCTCAACAGAGGGGACTTTAGGAAGTCCTTTGACACAACAAAGTGTTTGTGTGGCTGTCTGAGCTGGCTCTCCTCGGGCTATAACAGCTCACCATGCTCTACTTTCCTGCTTTGTGTTGTTCGAGGTCTTTTGCGGCGGTCTGGCATTGGCAACACATTGGGAAGACATGGCCCTATTTGAATCCAGAGAGAAACCACACATGCGTCTTTGACAATAGAAAGCTTGGCTTGTGTCACTCCTCTTTTAGACCAGTGTAAAAATATGCATCTGACAACCAGTGTACGAGCTTTTATGAAGGCTTTTCAAAGAATGAAGAATCACTCTGTTAGAATCGTGGCCATGACCTATGGCTCACATGTCTCTATCCATCTGCACTGCTCTCTCAGAGCCGGTCAGTAAAGCTGTGTGGTGTCATGATCTGGAAATTGCTACCTCGCCTGAGAATGAAGGCTGGATACCGTTATGGCTCTATAGGTCTAGTCAGTCAAAGCAAAATGAAATGTGTGGTGTGTGTGTGTAAGCCTTTAACTAAAGCAGGCGAGGCCAGTCAATGAAATGGTGTTGATTCATATAAATCCAATGACCTACTGCAAAGGGAGAGTCTACTGGATCTGTGGGGGGATAACATACTAATACTTGGTTAAGACTCCTTTTGCGTTCGAGAGAGCCTTTATCCTTCATGAGTCAGGTTTGGTAGCAACAATGTGATTCGTTGATCGGCATCGTTTATAGATGTGAATGGATTATGATCAACAAGTTGGTGTTTGTCATCTTCGCATCTCTTAATTCAAGCAATTGTGCAATCAGATAATCATGTGGCGGCAGTGCAGAGCGTGCACTGCCGTTAGAGGTGGGGAGTTTCAGTCAACGTTTACATCACTTTATGGGAAAGGAGCACCGGTGCCAGGCAGTCTGGTCGTTGTGTTTCTGAACCTGCTGATCTCACACACACAACAGGCTCAGAGACTGCCAGGGAGCAGCAGTTGTGCAGACAGGAACAGCCTGTTGATGAGCGCGCTCAGAGGGTGAGCTGACAGCTGGCCCCTGGAGGCGGATGGTTCCAATTGGGAAGGCAATGTCGAATCCCTGAGCCTGCAGTGGACACAGACTCACCAACAGTGAACATGAGCGTCCTGGTGTGATGAGGCCGGATATCTGCTGAGGCTGTAGGTGGAAGACTCAATATTCATAAATCCATGGATCCAAACCTCCTGCTGTCGACAGCCCAGGTTGCTGGTGGTGGTGGTGGGGGTGTTGTATTAGATCGGGGATAGTCTTTTTGGCACATTTTGGATGAGCCAAACGTGGTTGGAATGTCACAATCTATGCGCGTCTTGGAACTGCGATTACCTGGGGTGAACCCAGCCGCACACACTTTTGGGATGTGTGAGAACAGGAGACGGCTATCAGGAATGTGCAGCCGACAGATCTACAGAAATGATGAGGTGCAATCATGTCACCGTGGAGCAGAATGGCAGTGGAAATTTGCCAATAATCAGTGCCATGAAGGATTTCTGTCGTCTTGAGAGCAAAAGTAGGCTCAACCCGGAATTAGTATGAGGCTATTATCTCATTGGAAAGTATTCGGAGAGGTGCTTAAGAAGAAATGAAACAATATATTTCATCTTAAAAATGAAAGTGTTCCTCAAAACTGCACAACAGCTGGATGAAGTTGTCTTAATTTTGACGGAGGCAAATGTTAATAGCAGCAGTGATATCGGAACCTATAAGTGATACTAGTATTAGTAAGACACTGTGGCTCAGTGAGTTTAATCTTTAATGGAAGCAGGGACACTTGCACTTATCGGTGTACAGTACAGTGTGTATTGAATGGCTGTTAAAGCTCTGTGCTCATTTCATTAGTCGAGGCAGCCAATGGGAACGCCACTGAAGCCTCGTGCATGAAATGGAGCACATGCTGTATACACATGCACATTAACAAATGACAATAATTGCATGTGAATAATACATGTTTGGTTGTGCAAAATGATGTCATCTACCTATGTTATCAGGTTGTGCAGTGCAAAGAATATACAGCGTCAAAAAGCTTCAAAAACCTTTCACAGACACCGATACTTTACGGCCATGATTAATGTCCAAATGAAAATGGTAACGTTCACCGCAGTTCAAAGCTCTCTCCTTAGCACTGTTAGGTGACTTAAACGTAGCCTGCGGCTCCCATCGTACGTGACGGTGAAAGAGGGCTGTAAATCAGCATTGATCAGCTCGCTATTAGTGGTGTGTGCCTGCTGCTGCAGCAGCCCCTGGTGTCGCTCTCAGCACTGGAGCGATAGAAAACAGCTCTGGGGCACCATGACTACACAGCCAGCCCTCCCCAGTCCCCCCGGAGGGAACGCGGCCCTAAAAGACGAGAGGCTGCAAATGGAGCTTGTGTGGGATGTCGGCCATTGAGTTTTGAGGCAGTTATAAAAGCCAGAGTCATGCGTGGTCTTTGCCAGGTGTGAACGCACAGAAATGCGTCCCCAGTCATCTTTAACAATGGATAGGAAGTGTACACTTCACAGGGTTCTGCGTGGGGCCAAACACACAATTCTAGGTCAGACAATCAGACATTAGATTGTCCTTTTTATACTTTGGTACCAATCCTATTACCAGACAAAAAAAAACAAAACCTTGTTTATTAAAGAACCTTTCTTGTTATAACGTGTGTATATAATGTGTTAACCTGTGCTTATGAGTTGAATCATTTATAAAAAAAAAAAACTAATACAAATAAATAGGTTTATATTGTTATAGCATAAAACGTATTATAAGATGAAATGTTTTTACATAGAAAAAGTTCGAACAAAGTAAGTAAGTAAGTAACCTGACTTGCTGCTGTTTTTTTTTTGTGAAAGAAATACACACAATGTGAGCCAAATTACAATTATTTATTTTGATTAGCCATTTATGTATTCAAAAATATTTACAGCCTGTTAAAAACATTGTCCACGAGATGCCCCATTGACAGCAAGCTTGCCCTGGCCATCTGCTCCTAAGTGGATTCTCCCTTCCACTGTGCACATTGAACATTGCTCATACAAGCACAGACGACATGGTGTTGGGGATGGAGAGCCCTGAGTTGTCGCCCGGTCTGGTGGAACAGATGGCAGCCCACAACTGCGGCGTCCCTCTCCAACGGCAGCGGAGTCGATTAGGACGGATGTTGCCGTAGTTCACATAGAAGTTCTGATTATTGAGTCACTAAGGAAGGCACCTTCAGTTGTTTCTATTGACTCAAAGCAATGAGCTGAATGAGCCGCTGTGTGTGGCGTGCGGAGTGCTTTGTCCACCTTTTTATGCCCTGGGTCCTGCATTCAGGACATTTGCAGCCCTCCTTTATCAATGGAGGTAGGTGAGGTAAAACATCCCTTCCATATTGAGTCAAAACAATGAGTAGAAGGACTGTGGTCAGTTTGCGTCGCTCGTAGGCAGACTCACAGTTCACATGTTGTACTGGTGCAGAGCTGGCGTTTTTTAACGTCCTCTCACGGAACCGCGCAACATACAGAGCTTCTACACAACACAGTACAAACTGTTAGGCGTTCTGTGAATGCACCATTAAAATGCAAAATTGCTAAGACTGTTGCCCTCCATGTAGATACAGGCCAAGCGTTTCCCAGAAGGTCAAAGCCCTGGAACTTAAATAACAGATGACACCCAGCAGTGTCAGAAACACTAACCTTGACTAGCCCTTGTCCAACTGCTGGTTTAGGTGACACTTAGGCCAGGTTGGGTGTTTGATCATTAACGGACCACAGTATGACAAGTATGGGCAAACAAAAAAAAACAAGTAAAGTCGACACACCGCGCGCATTAAAAACAGTTCAGCAGGATGTCGCACCGGCGGAATTATTGCTCCACATAGGAGGCTGTGAACTCGTCCAAAACAGCCGCAATCGATGCGCATGATTGATTGCATAATGCGGCAATTAAACACAGATAATTGGGCAGACTGCGTCGGCAGAGTAACAAATGAATCTGTCTGTTATTATGGAGAAAAATATATATAGATTTAACTGCATGCAGGGTAACAACAGTTCGCACGGCGCAGAACAAAGAGGAAACATAAAAATGACCTTTTGCACACTCACTTCCAGGTCTATTATATATTTAGCTAAAGAGGCATTTTTAACGGCGCTCCTGAGGCTCCAGCTGCTGCCTGGATGCCTGCTAGAATCGGAGGAGTTTTCGGCTCAGTAAGCAGCCTGTTCCACTCCCCTGCCACCGTGTTGAGAAATTAGTGTTTTTCGTTCCTCTCTCCTTCCATCCATACACATTGGGGAACAGACAGCAGCTGAGGAAAATATTTGACGAAGAACTCCGCGGAATAGGTTTTGCGGTTTGATGAAGTACACATCGATGTCGTTGCTCGAAGCAAGCATTTGACTGATGGCCCACGCAGAAAGCCTCAGTGCGCAACTATGAAGGCGATCTGAAGATGAAGCTGCTACTAAGCTGCACATTAGGAGATTTGCTGATATTCACTTTTAGCGATGGATATCAATCAGATAAGCTCCACATTGTTACGCGACTATAGTACTACAATACAGCATGAGGGCCTTAAGCTCTTAATTACATTTAGCCACACTCTCTGAGAACACAATTGAACTGCGGTGTGTGTCATCTTCTGAAATGACAGAGCAGATGCCAGGAGATTTAAAAAAAAGAAGAAAAGCTTTAGAATCAACACACATATGCACACACTGTTCAACTGTATGAATATTGTGATTCTTTTTTTTTTTTTTATTAATTCTTCAATTATCTTTCTCTTGTCACACAGTTAATGGTTTTGAAAATATATACTTTCAATTTATGGCAGAAATAAGGATTTCTTTTTTTTCTTTGATACATTGCCAACCTTGATACCTGCCACCACCACATCCATGGCATATATTGAAACACGTGATTCAGGAATAGGTCCTGACGTGAAGGCAACATGAACACACGAATATTGCCTGACATTTGGTCTGAAATGCACATTTTCCGCTCTATTGCAATCAATATCATGTTGGCCCATTAGACATCAGGTGACAGGGGGATTGCAGGTATCTTATCCTAGCATTTATAGAAATAGGGCCTGTCCAAAGGTAATAAAAACGCAAGCACCATCGCCTTTAAAGCTCACTGATTAATAATTCATATGTGGTTTGCTCAATCAATACAAAAGTGATGAATTGTGGGTTTGTGGGGATGGGGGGGGCGGATGTGTCTGACTTTTGGTGTACAGTGACTCCCTTGAATCCTCTTGTCACTGCGGGGCTGGGAATAGAGACTTACCTTTGCTCAGCCAAGTAACAGTAAAGGGGAAAATAAATATATATATTTGTTAACTTGACCTTGTTGCCTTTCCCGTTTTTGCAAAATGTGATATTGTGTATATATCAAGCTGTGTGAGTGCTACATTTTGAACATGGAGTTTTAAACGAAGGATATGAATGAATGCAACACAACATCAGAAAGTTGACAGTACAAGATGCCGCAAGCTCTTATTCACAATAGCATTCTACAACATGCTGCCATCCACAATATAATAAGAAAACCTGAAGGGGTTCGCTGTTGAGAAAAGGAGGTCATATAGATGTGTAAATATTGCTCTCATGGGTGAGTCTCCTCGAAGTATGATACAGTAAATCGCCACATGGTGTGACGGTGTTTACGGCCCAACCTGACCACACACTGTTCCACTGGTATAGAATGGTCATTGGCTTGAACATAAAAATGCATTAAATATGCATTAAATAGTGCAGCATGCCTGTGGGAAATCGCTGTCATAGGTGGAAGGCCAACAATTTCTTGCCCAGTCATCAACTCGCTATCGTTTGGCTCGCAAGGCCACTGTACATGGACGTGTTTATGGTGTGACTGATTGCCAACCAACATGGAGGCCCCGGGACAAACCTCATTACAAGATGTAGGGTCACTGAGGGGTGCCTTAGCTTCCTCGAGCTATCAGAGACCTGCTGTAGGATGTGTCTGCTTTCTTTTTTGGCTTGAATTATTTTAGGGGAAGGGTGCCAAATGTTTTATCTCTGAATTTACATTTCTTCTGCCCTTGTCTGCCTCTTCAAAGGCAGTCTGAATGGATTTGTTCCTCTTGAAGTCGCATTCACTTGAATTAAAATGTCTCAGCGATGGGGGCCTAAGATGTACTTCTTTTTTTCAACTTATGACTAAAGTCCCATTTTCTAATTTCCCATTGTAGAGATTTTAGCAGCTACATCTAATGGTTGTCTAATGGTTTACTAAAATTACATATATATAAATAATAAATAGATTCAGTGAAGAAGACTTATGCTGTCAACTTTCTGATGCTGTTGCCTTCATTCATATCCTTTGTTTAAAACTCCATGTTCAAAAATAATAATAATAATTATATATACACACACAAACCCTCAATAAGAACAACATTTGAGCAACCAGATTGTATAAAAAAAAAAAAAACTCTTCTTCTTCACTGAATCTGTATGCGCTTGCGGCAATTCTTCACGTTCCCTTTTGCGGAAGTAATTTGACGGTCTCATGTGGCTTTCCCTTGTAGTTTTTTCCCATTGCAAGACTGCCGCCAAATATTGGCAATTTGCACCTTCAACTCGAAAACACAGGGACCTGCATTGACCCACTGGTGACCCATGATCCCCCCGATGATGAGCCTGGGGACACATTTTCAAGGAACCGCGAAACTCATCTCTCATTTTATGAATTCATTATTCAGGGTGTGAGCTTCCATAACATGATTAAATTCATGACAAACCAGTGGAGGCCTTCTCCACCCAACAAAATCATTTTTTAATAAGGCGCTTGTCGTGGTGTCCTCTGCGGAGCTTTTTTTGCAGTACATGTTGCAGGATGTTGTTTTGCAAGGATGCATCTACTCCAGGCAGAGGGTGTCACACAGTGTCACACAGTGTCTCTTCCTTTTTCCCCACTTTAATTTGGTTCTGAGCCTGTATGCTGCCTGCCCTGTCACGTTTTACGCTGGCACCTGAGAGAGGGGTGAGTGGAAAAGGTCAAGACCAAGATTTTTTTCTTTTCCAGATTTGGCATCAGCAGGAGGTGTGCAATGGGACACTCTTTCATGACAGTACAGGAATACCGATCAGTTTCACAGGTTTGGCTTCCCAGCCATCATCACTTGAAGCTATTTTAGGTATAACATTTTATATTGCATTTTATTCAAATGTTGTGTCTATACAAAACATGCTGCCTTTCTTCGATACAACTACGACTCATTACAGTGAACTATTATGGATCGGCATGAGATTTTGTAACAGACTTGGGGTCCACAGAGGATGAACCCTCTCACTTGATCCCCTTATCAAGATGCTAATATACTGGTTTTACATATTTGAAAGCGACCTCAGCATTTTACTCTCTGACAGCAAGACAAATGGGATCCAATTAACAGCTTTCCAAGCTCCTTTAAAATCTTAATTAGCCAGATGAAACTAGTCATTTTTTTCTATGGGTGATGAAGGTATAAATAACATATCGCTATGGGCCTAAAAAACGACTATAACCACGGTGATTGATGCGGCTGTATGGGGGAACTTTAATAAGATCGTATGGACTAAATGGATTAGCTGAACACTATGTGATATTGAAGCAAAAGATATATGTTTCTTGTTCTTCTGAGCGCTGCTTTTATTTTGTTTCTTTAATCGATGGATCAAAACTCCAGCCTGGATATATAGACACTGGAAGATTTATTCACTTTCCTAACGCAAGTACCTATCACCCCAGCAGCCTGTTTGATACCGCAGCGTTCAGCTTGACCTTAATAAACAAGGCGGTCAGGCCCGATCAATAACCCGCTCCCCAGAGAGTTGCCCGCTGCGCCACATGCACACGCATCTCATCCAATCGGCCTTTAAGCAGCTGAACATGAACGAAAAAAACGAGACAAAAGATCACCACCGGAGCACAAATAGTTGACCAACAATCCTCACCTTGGATGTTCGTCCATGTTTTTTGTTACTTAAAATGAGCCTTTTCTTATTGTTATTTACATGGGGAGTCGGCCCCCTTCTCTAGAGTCCGTGACACAAAAATGTTTCTAGAGTGGCCTCAGACAGACAGACCAAACACAAGCTCTACGGAGCTTGAAGGTGGGGGTAGTGCAAGGATTCTTTCTACAGCCAAGGGTTCAGTAGTTGACAGATTGACTTCCTGGATTCCCTTTGACCTATCTTATTGAGGGTATGGGAGACAAATTAGTGATAGATTATTGGTGACATATGTCCCTGGTCCAAAAATCTCCGTTCATTTGCCCCGGCTCTGATCAGATGCTAGCCGCACACACAGTGTGGCATGATGGAAGTAAGTTTGTATGAACTCACCAGCCACACAAAGTCCATTCTGTGCTTTTGAGATTTCTTTGTCCGTTTTTTTCAGAACATTTGTTTTTCTTTCAAAAAATATAAAAGGAAAAAAGATGTCTCCGCTAAAAGTGTTTTATTCCTCGTGCAAATGTTTCAGCCGGTGGCCTTCGGCCGTCTTTGGTCATTTATGTTATTGGAAATCCAGCACTTTATGCTTTAATTGGCTTTCAGTTGTCATTTTGAGCACACGCCTGTGAACAGAACATAAAGAGACAGGTGTGTCAGTAATGAGACTCACAGTAAGTCATCAGTGTCACGGAGACTTTAAGGTGACATCTAAACTTATTTCTCAATATCAACACGGTCCATGTTTAAAATGAGACTATATGTCAATTTGATGAGTTCACATAAATCTACGCATGCTTTAAGATAACATGTTAGAAATAAAATTAAAAAAAAACGACCAGCTAGATGAAGATGTGTGCTCACGGTTGGTAACACGACCAAGTATGATGAGGCCGGTCTTTAAAATCCCCAGAGCAAACAGCCACAGTGTATCTGAGAGCCTTTGTATATTTGTACTCTGCGATTTTGAGAAATGTGTTTTCCTCTGTTGTTGGTTGGCATGCTTCAAGAAAATTGGCCCATCTTTGAGCAATATTTGATTAAAAGAAGAAGATAAGACTGGGCTGCGTTTTTTTGTTTATTTTTTTTTCTCTGTAAGGGCCAAAATAATTGGTGACAAATTTATCTTGCTACAGTGACTACAGCTATGAGATTGGGAAAGAAGACAAGAAAAATCCAATTAATGTTTGATGGGGCAAGCACTCAGGAAAACAAAAATTACTGTAACAGAGGTTTCGTTTTATCGTCTTTCTTTGTCGATTAATTCTCCCATGATCATCCCCATTAAATCCCATCTTCCGCTGGGAACCGCTGAACCCAAATACCCAACAATGTAATGTTCTTCCACCGCGGCACCCCCGGGATAATAAATGCATTGTGATGTGTTCTGTTATCATTAAAGCTAATTTTGGATTTATATATTTGCCTTTGAGTTCTGACCAAACTCTCGTCAAACCCCTTCACCCGAATGCGGACGAGGAGACGCCTCATTTTCTCTGCCACTGAACCTACACGGCTGGTCTACCTAAAGACAAAAGGTCAGGCAAAAACGCACACAGGCCACTGCCAAAAACATCGCCGCGGCCTGCCTCCAACCTTAAAAAAAAAAAACAGCTGCAGTGTGAAGCAGAGGTTCATTTAGCGAGCACCGACGGCAAGCTGCCAAATGCGTGCGCTGGCTTGACAGATGATGCTCGGAAGCAGATGTAGAGCTACGATGAATGGAGCTGTTTTTCTTTTTCTCAGTCGGGAGAACGACGGCCCAAAGATGGTAGTGGAGCTGCACATTATTATCACTTCAGACATGTTTAAAGCGCTGGCCCTACCTAACCATGCATTTGTATTACCTAAATAACACAGTATCATAAGAGGTGTACAGTTTTTAATATGAATGTAGAATTTTCTCTTTTTGGCATTTGCACGCTCAGTTTTTGCATGTGCACACTCCTGACATACAACTGCTACTTTATCATAAAGGTTTGTGTTCCTATATATTTCGTTCAGGTATCATTTCTCAGTCCAAAACTACTTGTAAACGTTTGCACAGTTACATTTTGTCTGGCCATTTGTTGAGTAATGGCAGGCTCCTGCGGTATTCATCAGACGCTGGCTGTATTAATTGTATTGCTCTTTTAAAAGTTAATTCCACAGACTCTACTGTACAATTCAGTTTACACCATCCGTCACAACTGTCAGGACCCTCGGGTGTAACCTTTTCTTCTGCGTAGGCCCGTAAAAAGGACTTTGCCTCGCTCTTTACGAGTAATCACATGTTAAATGTACCCACCCAAGTTGAAATATCTCGTCGGAACAGCGTAAAATGCAATTAGTAGTAGTAATACTACTAAGGACACATGGTGAGAAGACTTTGAGACTTGGTGGTCATGGTGAAACCATTTAGTGTTTCAGCAGGAGTCCGATCAAAGCAGCTTATTGCACAAATCATTTTACGGCCCATTAAGCTCACAGTATGATCACCGCTGCGAGCAAAGGTTCTATATAAAGAAAAAAAAAAGGCTGTTTCCGGTGCCGTCTTATGCTGACTTTCTTTAACATTGCGAGCGTGTCGGCACGAGCACGAATCTGGTTTCCCTGACTTTGAAGAACATCTTGCTTTTAATCCGCTTTTTTCAACTCGCATGGATGTGACCTGGGTGAACGTAAAGCTCACACTGTGCCACTTTCAAAGTGACCGGTTTGCTGTGCAGTTCACGCGACACGACTGGCTGTCTTTGTGAGTTAGAGTCTTGCGGTTGTCGTGACTTGACACTGCTCGGCACTCTGATTTCATAGCTGGATTCTTTTTATGTACTGTATGTGCCCAAATCAGGCCACAAAATACGTATCTATTCAAGATTCCCGTCACAGGGGAGAGACTCTGTGAAAGGCAAAGCAGATGAATGGCCAATTTGTGGAGCAGTTTGTGCGCTTGACGTCAAGGCTTATTTTAAACATGAGAAAATAGGTAAACTCATCTGAATGCGGGTGAAAAGAGACCCACTGCACCCACAGGGATGTCTCATTAGGAGACTCCGTCACCTGTGAATCCGATGTGTGCTGGCTCAGAGAGCAGTAATATCAGAGACAGTGGGGTGCTCTCATTACAGGGAGGAGCTCACGCAGTTAAGAACATCTATGATGCCGTAACGCTTCCTAAAACCTTGCACGGACACACTTGCGTGGAGAGAGCCAATCAAAGGCAGTGCAAGTTTTTTTCAAACACTAAGCTGTAGCCTGACAGTAGGGTGATGTTTGTATGCGCAGAGAGCAGTGTCTGCAGACGATGTGACCATACATGCGATATTCAAAGGCATTTTCGTTTTAGTTGAGTATTCTCAATTTGATTAGTATAATGGAAAACGGAAATAAGAACTTCATGAATACTGCAGGGGACAGGACTTATGGAAGGAAACGAGGGAGAAACTCAAATATTAAATGAATAAAAGTGCACACAAGTGGTGCTTAAGCGAGAGAAATACGACTCCAGTGTAACTCCCGTTTCTTTAATGTGCTGCTTTTTTTTTTTTTTTTTTTCTTTAATGTGCTGCTTTTTTTTCTCTTTTTTTTTTTTACAATACATCGTTCTAGCAGTAGTTGCATATTGGATGCAGCCACAACTACAGCCAAATAAAATAGGAGACAGTAACTGCCTGTCTCTTTCTTATCAGTAGCACAGGGTACCCCTCAGCTGAGTGTGTGTGTGTGTTACAGATCATATCACAGCTTATTGATAAATAACCTTTAATTGAGATAAGTTTCCGGTTCATCCTTGTTTCTACTTCCAAAAAAGAACACAACAGTAACTCCCGTTTCTTTAATGTGCTGCTTTTTTTTCTCTTTTTTTTTTTTACAATACATCGTTCTAGCAGTAGTTGCATATTGGATGTAGCCACAACTACAGCCAAATAAAATAGGGTTTAAATAAAATATAATTCACTTCTTATGGTATTATTGGACCCTGATTATGAATTGGAAATATTGACCTCCTCACTTAAATCAAGTCAAATAGTTTAGCATCCAGCAGATACTTTATTAAGGTCAGGTTATTCCCTCTTGGACAGAAGTCATTAGCGTACCTCTATTAAAAGATCAGTCTCCGGCAAAAAGCTCATTAGTCAGACCTTTTTCACAGCTAGCAGGTAACATGCAGCAGCAGCTCGGCAGGCGGAACTGTAATTAGTACTCTGACACTGACAAGCATGTGTACAACAGGTACCCTTTTAAATACCAGGAGGCGGTTCTTCCTCTGACCTTAAAAGACCACAGGCAAATTAAATGTACAATGGAAACTATGCATTTCATCCTTTTTTCCTCGAGATCACTACACAGGATAAGATCCTTTAAACTCCCCTATTCCCAAGTTAAAGTGTTTATTTTTTTTTTAACCAGGTAAATTAATTACATATTGGGTCTTGAAACAAAATACTTACTACTACTTCTATTATTATTCTCAATGTTTCCTTAAATGCAGATATAACTTGCTGGGGACACAAAAGTACAAGTGCCAAAGATGGTGTTGGAAACTGGGTTTCATTGAAGTCTGATGAACTTTCATCATTTGTGTTAAGGTTTAGAACCAAGGGGTTCAAAGGACTTGGCTTTCACCCGATCCAAACCCCGTAATGAAACGAAATCAAGCCCGACGAAAAAATGGCAATAAATGCAATAATCTCGCATTACGCTGAAGAAAATCCAGTTTTCACTTTAGCGGGAGTATCCAGAGCAGACAAACAAAAGTTGTCGGCTATGATGGATGAATATTACTCGGTGCTGACGCTGCCCTTGGCTATAATCTACCCTCTCTTTTTCCCCACAGACGGGCTGTGGATCGGGCCGCCAACAGGCGAGCGCTGCCTTGGTGGAGCCAGATGCCAGCTAGACGGAATAGATTTGCACCGGGTTGTCCCCGCCACCCTGAAGTCTGTTCCAAGATGGTCTCCGTCTCTTCTGGCGTCCCATAAGTGGGGGCTGAGACAGACTGCATCCAGGCATGCCAAGTAAGTGGCTCGAGGGCTGGACACACCGCCGACGACCGGGACGACCCCTCTATTCAATCAGTTTCAAACACACAATAGCCACAGCTGGAAATGGCACAGACATGAATTTGTCATGCTGGAATAAACAGTATATTGAGTAAGACGGGCGGAAAGTTAAAGAAAACTCATGAAACATACCCCCTCACTCACTTATCGCCGCTGGGACGCATATGAACAAATTATGGCCTTCTTTACCGAAAAACGAATTCATTTAACTTGCATCTGTGTTCCTGTTTTTAGTCTGCTTCAGTACATCAACCACCAATTCATTCAATCATTAACTCATATCAACAAAATGATGTGAAGGGCCTGAAAACGTTAGTTTCATTTGCATAAGGAAAGTAACCCCCCCCCCCCCGTCTTTTATTGTAGGACAAAATATCAACAAAATGATGTGAAGGGCCTGAAAACGTTAGTTTCATTTGCATAAGGAAAGTACCCCCCCCCCCCCCGTCTTTTATTGTAGGACAAAAATGTTTTACCAATGCAGATGTGTGCAGTAGAACGACACAGCCGGGTTCTCCTCTTCAATCAATGCCTTGTTGTTCTAGTCACTGTGGCGATGGTTCGGCCTACACCGCAGGCACCTACAGCAGGACTGTTGTTTACCCTCGGCATCAATACAAACCCGGCATGAGTTGTGTGTTACGCGCATGCAGGAGAAACAGCTGGCGCAAATGCAAATACGGACCCACATTGACAAAACAATCATTGATTGATCTCGGTCACTGAGAAGAGGATTTTTAGGAAAAAAAACTATTACTTTTGATCGTTTCCTTTCTCATAGACTAACCGAACCAAGACACCTACTTAATTGGTTCCACTACTGATTAGAGGGGAAACCTGATTATCGTCGATGCTTATTTAGCCAAATCCATTCCCGTAGCACACACAGCACTCTCAGTTTACCTCCATTTCTTCTGCCATTGAGGTAATACGGTGCCACTCACAAAGCCAAGGCTTTGCGTTCTGTTGCCCCTCGGGTGTGGCCACAGCAGAAATGTGCTCACATGTTTGTTTTTCTCCCTCTTGTGTAGCAAACGGAACACACACCTCGCAGCGCTCCTCGTACCAGTTTTTCACTTTCGGGTGCACAAATGTGTCAGCCTTACTGCTGACGGATGCTTTTCTTCCCACAGCAAGATGACGTGCTGCTGTAATAACAGTGTACCTTCCACTTAGGGACATTGTGCACATGAGGCCCCTTCTCCTCCAGTCAGCCGTACAGCGGACTGAGTGGCTTGGTTTTGAACCAAAACATTTGTGCATTTCACACGAGGAAATGGCAAAAATGTAGGTTTTCATGTTGAGATGTGTGCAAGGACAACGTGAATTGGAAAAAGTCTCTCTACACCTGGTTGTGTTGCATTTGACAGGTTGAAAGCGCAAACACATGAACAGGACTGAACCTGTACTCGCAGAGTTTGCAGATTGCAGATTTCTGTTCCGTTTCGTCCTTCTCTGTGCTTCCCACTCATGGACACTTGCAAAATCCTGCAGTGGAATGGCTCCACAGGACAGAAAACAGCTCACTGAAAAGGTGCGAAATTGTTGTTTTTCTTTCCAACTCCACCTCATTTCTGTCGGCAGCCTGCACCCCCTCATTACTGCCTCACTCCACAGTAAGGGTGTGAGGCAAATGCAATCGGTAAGTGTTTTACGTCGCGAATGTTTTCATTGCTACGCGCGGAGTCGGGCCAAGTTTACATTTATACATTGCTGAATTGGTTGACCAAATATTTATTGATATTATATGATAAAGGGATTGGATTTCAGTTCGCGTTTTGAGGAGAACATCTTTATGTTGAGAAAAAAGATCGATTGTAGAGCTTTGCATTCCGAAGGTTTAAAGCTCTATTTGAACTTTATCCTTGAAATTTGGATTTAAAGGTGGGGTAAGTGCGGTTGACGGCTGGGTTTGGATTTGCATACTCTTTTACTGACGCGGCTTATCAACGTTTCCATGGAACTTGTGTTGTCTTTTATTCTTTCCTATAAGTGTGTATATATGTGAAACACCAAACAAAAAAAGTTTGTACTTAGATTCCAACAGTAGGATTTTTTCCAAAACCTTTTTGGGCCACTTTGGCAATAGGTTTAAATGTAACATTTACATATTAAAGTTTTAATTTAGAAAACTTGTTAATAGGTGCTTATTTACAAATTGAGCAGTAACCGTAACACATTCTCCTCTTTATGCTCTTTAGCTGCTAAATGCTCCACAACACTCCACTTTGGTGCTGAGTGTGTGGAGAGAGCTTCTCGGAGCTTCTCTTATGAATGTAGCTGCCTTACGAGTAGAATTGTGATTCATTAAATATTATGGCCAGCCGTGGATCACACTTTTGTAAAGTGACTACAGGCCTATTTTAATGTTATTTGTGTTTTTGGCGCCCCTTCCGCGTCATTTTTGATGCCAGACTATTTGAGAGCAGATGTCCGTTGGCAGTCATCAATAAGGCAAACGGACATTGTCCAAGCTGACCAAGAGGGCAACTCTAAAGCGTGACATTAGTGCTGGGAACAGAAGGGCAGCCATTGTGTCAGCTGCAGCCCTCTAGTAAATGTTGATTAATGATTTTGCGAAGGGATCGTTATGATTCCCTCAGCCTCTCGTAACACCCTCACTTTTCCCCTAATGACCATCGGTTCTCTCATTGGCATACGGCAAATGAAAAAAATTAAAAATCCATGCCTAATAGAGAAATAGCACATCGGAGTAAACTGAGCAAAACATGGTGTCCAAAGAATTGGTGGGGGGAGAAGATGGAAAAAAAATGGTGTCTAAATTAAGCCTGGCGAATGCAGCACATTCCCAAGTCTGTATCAGAGCTGAGGCATCCTTTTGTCTCCAGAGGTTGTCATTTCTTCCCCCCACAGCTTCATGCCACGTCCCACCGCACCCAGTCTAAACATTTCCCCAAAAGTGCAGATGAAGTGATCGCTGAGTCCTAATATTGCTGTGTGTGCATGCATTTGTCTCCAAACACAGTTGCTCAACTGTAAAATCCTGGCCTGAAATGAGAGACCTGCAGCACAGACCATATGTCGTGGCAGAAACCCAGCCCAATAACCGATCCAGCTCCGCAAACTTCATTTTTTTTCCAAGAGTGTGACGGCTGGAGCTAATGGGATTCGATATTAACCTCCCTACCCCTCCATCTGCTCGGCTGCTGATGAAGCGGTTACCATAGAGCCCCCCGGTTTTCAGCTGAACGTGGTCAGGACGCAGCACAGTGAACGGATCAAAGTTCATGGTTATCACCATAGAAAACTCTTGTCTACATTGTACGGAGACAGGAAAATAAAGCCCTAAACGCTATACCTCAAGAAATACGTGAATCCAATTCTTTATATATGATGCATTCATTGTATTTCTTCCACCTTCACTCAAGGAGTCACTGACCCTTGCTGTCAAAATGATGTGAATAACAATGCGGTTCAACATTGGCACATAATTCGATTTTCTGTTTCTCTTCTTTTCTTTTAAATGTATTTACCAGACGTTGCGGAGGAAGTGGCGGTACTTTGTCAGCCCTGAGTGATGCTGGACGTCTAACTCTCATGCCCGAAGTATGATCGTCGTTCATCAGGAGGTCGAACGGGAGGTCAGTTTCGGTACGGACTGAGAAGGTGAACCCAGAGCAAAGTAAGTCCATGTGTCAATCACCACAGCTCTTTGCTGGCAGCATATGGCCATGGACTAAATGTGCTCCCTCACTCTGCACTTCTCTCATTTTTTGGAAGCTATTGGGAAACGTTTTTGAAGAGTCACTTTCAATTGTATTGGAAAATGAAAGGGTGGTCGGTTTCTGAAAAGTGATGGCTACACGACCCAGTGGAAATAAATGCAGGATGATTTCAGAAGGGGTTCATATAGACAAAGGTTGTGGATTTAAGTTACTAGCCTCTGGTTGGAAATCTCCCATCTTGCGGCTGAGTTCTCTGAACTCTAAATCAACAAGATCTGCACACGTAAACCCACATCAGCAGCACCACCTCGGCCTCATTACAGCAAAGCTGAGTGGCAGCCAGTGATCGATCTTAAATCAATGCTCCCTACCTGGCAGTGTTACAAGTAGATTTCCCAACACAATGGAAAGAAGTCTTTTTTTAACCGACAGAAATGGTGCCTGATTTGTGTTTTTTAATTCTAATCTACTAAACAGCCACTTTGGATTTTGAAGTTAGAGCTGCAGTAGGCAGATTTGTACTGATGGAGATTTGAGAAGCAGGAGGCAGGTTTTTTACTTTTATGGACTTACATGGTTCAAAATATTTTCAATCTGTGCATTGTACAGAATTTTGAAGGACCCGATGGGGAAAATATGACATGGTCCCTTTTAAACTGCCCTGAGTGGTTAGAATATCAAACATGTGAAATGGCCTCGGGGTATATTGGGGTTAATCATCTTTGAATTAAATCTTATGAAGCTCGGAGACTCTGGGGAGACATATTTTGAAAAGTGCTTTTAAGAGCTTCCATTTCTATTAGGTTTTTCTGAGTGGCGCATATAATAAATGGTCTTTAAAGGAAAAAACTGCATCATACAACTGAGGCAACAGTCAGACCCAAGTGAACAGTCCTTGAGCTATGCTGGATCCAAATAATAATAATCTGGCTTCGTTCATCTGTCATATTTTATTCATCAAATACATGTGTTGTTTTTGTTCCCCATGGTCCTCCCATCTTGTGGCCGAACTCTAAATCAGCAAGATCTACACAGTAAACCCACATCAGCAATTAGAGGACAACACCTCAAGCCTCATTACAGCAACATTGAGGGACAGCCGGTGATTGATCTCGAATACAATTCAACTGCCTGGCAGTGTTACTGGTCAGCAGACAACATCCAAACACAAATACATGTAATCTTTCTTCACAGTTTGGCACAACAACCTGATTGGTGGCTGTGTTCTACTAGACTAAACGGCCACCTCACAATTTGGAGTTTTGAGATTCATAACACAGAGGACACCGTAGACATTGATAAACTTTACATTATTGAAATAATTAAAATCCAGCAGGTCTTTAGACAGATATCTTAAGTAACTAATGGGAATTAAAAGCTGGGCCCACTTTAATTAGTTTGTAAAGCTGCCATGCTAAACCCTTTAAACACAGTGGCCCATCCCTGAGACGGTTTTAACCTTGCTATGATTCAGATGTTGTTTATGTGGGTGATTTGGGGGTTAATCATCTTTGAAAGGAATGTTATGAAGCTCTGAGACTCTGGAGAGAAACATTTGCAAAAGTGAATTTATAATCTCTCGCTACTCGTGGCTTGTGTTTGAATGGCCTTTAAAAGGAGAAATTCCAAAACTCTCCATTTAAGCTGGTTTTTAATTTAATTTTTGCAATCCACTCGAATCACAAACTGTGAAGAGATCATTTAGATGAAGGCTGGCAGTATTTCTATGTCCAGGTGATTCATTTGTACTTTCAGCATCAGATGGGAGATTGAACCCACTGTGTTTCAAATTGAGATCGTTTTGAATTGGTTTCCTTCTCTTACCTTTTAAATTCCCCTTAGGTAAACATGATTAATGTTCTTAGTTGCTTTTTATGTCATTTGTTAACACAACCTTTAGGCGCATTACCTCGTACTTTCCTTGTGCTGAATTTACTTCTTGGAGATTGAACCCACTGTGTTTCAAATTGAGATCGTTTTGAATTGGTTTCCTTCTCTTACCTTTTAAATTCCCCTTAGGTAAACATGATTAATGTTCTTAGTTGCTTTTTATGTCATTTGTTAACACAACCTTTAGGCGCATTACCTCGTACCTTCCTTGTGCTGAATTTACTTCTTTACTTTTCTCTCTCTCTCTCTCTCTCTCTCTCTCTCTCTTGTTCTTTTTCAGTGGCTGTTGGCCTCCGGTAAAACTGTCAAAGTTGGGACCAAGCCTGATTATAATGGGGTAATTTAAGCTGACAACAGCCACCAGCATTGAGCAAAAACCACCGACTTCTTCATTGTGAAAAAATATTAAAAAGTGGGCAGGCGCCTGAGAGAAAGAGGGAGGCAGGACTGGACCGTGTCAGTGTCGGTGATATCCTCAGGCCATAAAATGTAAGAAGGCTTCCTATCCCACAGAGCGCTCGCTCTTTTGAAGTGTGGGACTTTTCCTCCCAGAATCCTCTGAAGTGGGCCTTACTTTCCTGGAAAAAAAATATGGTGGTCCCCATTCATATCAGTCTGAGTCTGCTCCAGCTTCAATTATGCTTGAAGCTCTCAAGTGTTGAGATGACGCAAGTGCAAGAGAGGATAGGGGTCACTGTGTGGTAATATTATGGTATAGCCAGGAGGCTAATTTTATCGAATACTCAATAAGTTGTAAAATTTACAAGTTTTTTGTAGCGATCACACACAATTCTGAACAAATCAATAACGACAAAATGAAATCTGAATCGATGATGTTTTTCTGACTAAAGTGTGAATGTGAGCACTGCAAGAATCTCAAAGTACATTCGGAGTTTGACCAGTTTGGTTTTAGGTGTGTTTTTTTTGACACTACTACATCTGTCACAAAAAACCAGAACCTTGCACCAGCTGAGAGAGAGGGAGCAAGCGAGACTTTATTGCCGCCTCTAATTCCAAATTTTAAAAAGGGGGAAATAAAAAAGCTCATTTCATAGGGAGAGGTTTAAAGTGTTAAAGTTCAGAACTAATTCGACTCACCATTAATTTCTCATGCGTAGAAAAACATTAGTATGGCAGGGTGTTGACGGGACGAAAGGGAGGCTGCTAATTTGAATGTGCCGTCAGTGGCTTTGTTCCATTGGCTGATCATTCAGAGTTGCTGAGGCGACACCAAATACTTGCGCAATAATTACACAAAGTGGCACGCAATCTCGCAAACTCAAAATTCAGTTGCCTCTGGCAGGTAATTGAAATCTTTTTCCGGGAGCCAAGCATCCCATGGCTCGCCCATGATATGAATGCTGAGTAACACATTCCCACTTCCAGCGCCTATGGAAAGATAATTGACAAAACACCGCCATGAAGCATAACCTTTTTAATTGGAAAGGCGGCAGACATTAGGAGTTCTAAGAGATGGTCCATGGACCAAGTTACATTTTTTTTTTTTTTTTTTTTTTAGAATTAAGGGTAGTAATGAAAGGAGTAAAATCCATTGGCTTTGTTCCATTGGCTGATCATTCAGAGTTGCTGAGCCGACACCAAATACTTGCGCAATAATTACACAAAGTGGCACGCAATCTCGCAAACTCAAAATTCAGTTGCCTCTGGCAGGTAATTGAAATCTTTTTCCGGGAGCCAAGCATCCCATGGCTCGCCCATGATATGAATGCTGAGTAACACATTCCCACTTCCAGCGCCTATGGAAAGATAATTGACAAAACACCGCCATGAAGCATAACCTTTTTAATTGGAAAGGCGGCAGACATTAGGAGTTCTAAGAGATGGTCCATGGACCAAGTTACATTTTTTTTTTTTTTTTTTTTTTTTTTTTAGAATTAAGGGTAGTCATCAAAGGAGTAAAATCCATGACAATCCACCTGCTTACATGTTTTTTTTTTAATAAACATGATAAAGTTTTCCTAATCCAGTGGCACAGAAGAAGTGGTCTGGGTATCGCTGAAATCCAGAAACAATTCATCCATGAATAAAGCTAATATAACATGAACACAGCGTAATAGAAACGCGTATGAATATGAATATTTGAGAAATTCGATGTGCTTTGCAAATTTCACTGAGTAGTGTGCGATGTTTCTGGTGTGGAATTTTTCAAAGCTGATATGTTTTCTTTTTGTTTCTGTACACTTGACAGACGCCGTGAGCTGCAGTGCCTGTGTAACAGAATGCCTCTGTTCCCAGGTTCCTAGGCAGCAATCCACTGAACCACAGTCCTCCCATTTCAGCCACTCTCCATTCATATGTGGACCATATACATTTTATTTTTAAAGAAACTGCTGTTCATTTACAGACACCGTCCATGCCGCTGCCTGACTTGACCACTGCCACCGATAGACTTTCTCCGCCGCGGCTCGCTGTTTCATTAGGGGTCCCAAATATAGCTCTAGCTGACCTTGTTTGCTGATAATGTCATGTTTTCACTTTTTTAATGTGACGAGGCCAAAGTCTCTTGGGATTAGGGTTCGACTGGTGTATGTGGCAAATTTAAACTGCCCCACCACACCATCAAAAAAGAGACACGATAGAGCTGCCTTGAACTCGCCTCCAGGGACAGCTTTCAAACTGGAGCTGCCACTTTTTATTTAAGATGAAAAAAAAGTAATATTTTAACTGAAAGCCTTTTATTCTTGCCAGCCCCAGACTCTAAACGGTTGCCTATGACTCCGTGCACACTGCTTTAACATATTGGGAGAGGGATCAAGTCAATTGCTCATGAAGTGAGTATATTTTCTTGTCCCTCAAATGTTTAAGCTTTTACCGTTCAGCCTGGGGACTTGAGCGAATGAACGTGAACGGCAACGTTTTTTTTCTTTTTTTATACAGTATGAATATTTCATCTCTGTCCCGGTCTCCTAGTGTAAACTCCGTTACTGGAGCAAATGACAAAACATGACAACGAAGAAATGTCAGCAGAAAAGTGTAGGGAGAAGGTGATGTACACAGCAGTTTCTTCTCGCGGTGTTCAAGAAATGAAACGCCATCTCTGGGAAGGGGGCCGATCCCCGGCAGCTGCACAGAAAATTCAGCGACTGAAAAGCGCACTGTCGAGAGCAAACCCCAACCCCTAATTAAAAGCTGGAGAAAGACAAGACACACTCCAGTTACACTGCAATGGCGAGGAGGTGAGTCGGGAGAGCAGGAGGAGGCGGTGCACGTCGCACGCCGCCACGTGCACTGCTCTGGGAAGATAGTGAAGGTGGATGGCTAATGTGGCGGCTGCGGCTGATGGCAGCTATTGATTGGGAGAATATTCATTGACAGATTGGGGTTTGGTGGGGCGGGGGGTGGGGGTGGGGGGTGAGTGATGTGCCTAATGACTCATCTGTATTCCAGCACAGGTAGTATATATCTGCCCGGCGTTTCATTTCCCAAGGGGGTCACCCCAGCCATCAGATAAGCATTGATGAGCAAGTTGGAAGCGCCCGGGATCGATCGGTCTTCGTCCGCGCCCCCAGGAGACCAAGCGGCAGAACTTCCGGTTCACCTTGATCCATCCTAAAGTTCGGACATGCCAGGGCAGATGTGTTGTGTTGCGGCACTTTGAGCGTAATGACGTGTGGTAGCTGACAAGGAACTGGACCACGGAGGCGCCTTTAATCTGGATTTAGCAGCGGAGAGAATGAAATGTGCAGAAGTAAGTTAAATGTTAACGTCCAGAGATATTAGAGAGATAGATTGGATATTTAGAGAGATTCGGAGAGTTGATATGTGCATTGCCGAATAGAGTTTATTTCCGGTCTGGGTTCAAGCGTGTGATCTTTCATTTTGAGTTTAGTTCATGTCCAGGTTTAATAATGTCTTTCCTCCAAATCCTCCCAAGATATAATGTTGATGAACTAATGTCCAGTGCTCCTCCAGGTGCCCCTACAAAGAAAAGTCAAGGAATGACATCCATAATTTAAACTGTCACTGTCGCTGGGAAAATTCTGGAGGGATGCAATTAGAATGGGGAGATGGGGATCCATATATCTACTTTTGGTTTTCTTCTCCTTCTGCTTGCATATTGAAACCTAACTAAATCTGGTTTCAGCTCAGTAGTCCATCGCGTTAGAATGATCCAAGTATTTGATGAAGTGCAAAGTTGCCGGTGCCATGGGCGCATATTGCCTATTAGATGCCTAATATACTGCATTGTCGTGCTAACCAGCTTAGATTAGCAGGATAGAAGTGAAGTTAACATGATTTGTCATTTACCATTTGTGTGATGTTGATCAGAGGAGAAAACTGAAAATTGTTTCTATTGATAGCAGCAAAATAGCATAGACGGAATACATTTAGCTCATATAAAATAACTGTAACTTCATATTTTAAAAAAGTATTAATGTTGCACATTGTACTGTTTAGGAATGGGATTTTCTTTATATCAAGAATCGCATTTATTCTCTATTTAATTTTCGGATATTTTTTGTAGACAAATACATACTGTACATGCATGCATGCAGGCATACATACATACATACATACATACATACATACATACATACATACATACATACATACATACATACATACATACATACATAAATATATATATTTGTAATTTTTATATATTTATATATATATATATATATATATATTTTTCATTCTGTTGTAACATATGTACCTTTAAAACCTAACTGCTTAGATGTCACAAACTGGAGAGGTTGCAAAACAAGAAGCATATTGTGGTGGACCCTCCTGACTCAGACCTTGCCTGTCTTCATTTCATGATTTAATCTTGACTGACACAGTGGCAGGGCAGGCACATTCGCCAGTGCATACAGTAAATACCCAAGGAGAGCTCTGCACCCTGATTAGCTGTCAGGTGGAAAGAACAGCAAGTAGTAGGCTATAAATAGACAGACACACTAACGCAGCGACACACAGCTCTAAACAATGCCTCTTAGTAATTTCTCATGTTTTGACAGTGTCCTCTACTGGCTCCACTACCACCAACATTTCATTCCAAGTTAGAAAGGAAATTGACAACTCCATGACAACAAAGAAAAACACCATCCCCAAATATTTGGTCACGTGATATGATGGATAACATCTTTATGGACTTCCATAGATTATTATAAGGGGTTGTTGTAACTTTTATGTGGAATGGTTCTATGAAACATTATACTTTTTCAAGTGGGAATGAAAACTCAATTCTGTAAGAAGAGACCGATGATTGAGATGTTCACCCTTTTTTTCTCTTTGACACACCTCCCTAGATTACTTCACTGGGGCCTGTATTGATTGTTGACTTGTTTGTTTATGGGCAGAAGCTACGTTAATTGTCTTCACAGCTTTGCAGTAAGTTTAACTTTGCCCTTCTATAGTGTTTTTGGTCAAATCTGATATAGTTTGAAGTTGAGACGGGAAAAGCCTAACTTTCATTTTTCTTAATGTAAGTTTCATTACTTTAATGTAAACAAACGTTTTCCAAGAAATAATAGGGAACACTTGTCCCTCTCATTATGGGTAGTACAGAGCAATGTATATGTATTCGATGTTGCCAAACCATAATGAATAGCCAAATACTGCTTTTCTCCTATGAGAAATGACTCACAGCAGGGTCGGCCACCCATGTATATACACGCGAGGCTTTCACGTCAACGAAAGAGGCAGTGAGGTGGTGATCTGGGAGGGTATAACAGGGAATGTGTTCACACACAGTCTGAGCATCGCACATTCGCCAAGCCGACCTTGGCTGAGGGACCACTCTCTCCTCCTCCTCCTCCTCAGCATCAGCATCCCCAGCTTCTCTTTGCGCGGATCACCTCCGCATCTGCACACTGATTTTATTTCTTCTGGAAACTCCTTCCCTCTCCTCTCTTGCTCCCAGTCGGATCCTCCTCGTGTGCCGATTGAGTTCCTCCTGCTCCTCCTCCTCCTCCTTCTCCCCTTAATCTGGAGCTTCGGAGTGGGGATACCCGCGCAGCATGGAGCCGTACACGGTGCCCGGAGCGCAGCTCTCCCTGGCCGACCTGTACTCGGTCATCCCTTACAATGTGACCTTCCCGGACGAGGAGAGCGGCTACGGCGGGCTGCGCAACTACACCGAGCGGCAGAGTCCGGCGAGGAGCGCGGCGGGCATGGTCATAGCCATAGCCATCACGGCCCTCTACTCCGTGATCTGCGTGGTGGGACTCCTGGGCAACATCCTCGTCATGTACGGCGTGGTCAGGTAAACGCGGCGTTAATAATGAGTGCAGCAAGAGAGCCCCAATTGAATGTGAAACTCACTGCCACGCTCTCCTATTTGTTTCATTTCAAGCGAAATCTTTCGTTAGTGGTTTAACTTGCTGCATTTAACTTTTTCTACCCACCCCCCCTCGTCAAAGTGCTGAAAAGAGTCTTTTATGTTAAAATTGATAAGTTAATAAGTGTGTATTAGAGAGAGAGAGAGAGCATGTTTGTGTGTGGAGTAGGTGGAGCTCTAACTGTAGCTGTTTCTGTCTGTGCATCCCATACAAGCCTCTGAGGTTCCCTGCATACAGAATGACACGCATTGTTTTTCATAATTTCTGCACCAAGCAACAAGAGCTGCACGTTTTTTTGCAGACGAATGTCGGGGGCCGCTCGTCCCTCGTTGTCTCAGCTTCTCAGCCATCAGATGCACACTCCTGCTCCCAGGGTCGGATAGGCTTGTCAGGCGCCCGTCTTCTCTTTGTAAATTCGAATCTGTCGATTTATTGTATTGTCCCATGAACTGAAATGAAGGGGACAGTAAAGCCTCTCTTTTTTTTCATTCAACATTTTATATTTTGGCTTAAGTCTTTGTGGAACGTATCAACAGTGGTTTTAAACTCTTGAAATGTTTTTTTTTTCCAGGGTAAATTGATTTTGTCCATTAGTGGAGGTTTGCAGTGTGATTTTTCCAGCCAAGGTTATAGTTTACCCCTCCCCTTCAACTCTGAAACCAATATAATAAGCCTACAAGCACTTTGCAACACAATACAAGCACCCCGTCATTTCCCGAGAAGCCTCTCAGCACCAACCTGTAAAAAGCAAAACAGCTTATATCTTTTGCTGCAGCTCTGCCTGTCCTCGCTCATCATGTCAATTACCTGCTAATCTCAAACACCCTCTGTATGTGTTGCCCCAATATCACCTGAAGGATGAATGACCTCAGACACTGTGTAAAATGAAACAAGCTGCTTTCAGCTGCTGTCATGTTATGATTCCCCCAATGTCATCAGAGGATGATAAATAGTGAAAGGGAAACAAAGTTCTCATGGCTATGTAGTGGAAACGCGACTCGATTCGTTTGGGTCCAAACAGCCAAAGTAGACATTTCAATGGAGGCAGTGATGCGAGCAACAGAGGGAGTGCGGCAGAGAAAAATGAAAAAGGGAAGAAACGAATGAACCAACATTCGGGAAATGTATACTCAAGTACTTCCAACACTGCCCCTTTTCTTTCCCTACATGAGTCGGAGTGAAAATAATGGGCAAACCATGGCACATGAGACGTGGAGGGGAAAGGGGGTGAGGGGGAGTGAAAGGAAGACAACAAAGGAGATTGATGAGAGCTCTGGAAAAGGCAGTGAATGAAACGGTCCGCCGCCCTTCTCCTGGCATTTGTGTTTTCCGTGAGCGAGAAGACTCATCTCTGATGCCAGACCCTCCGCCCCCACCCCCACAGACGGAGGGAACCTGAGCAAGTTAATCATCCTGATCAGAATTGACCAACTCCTCCTAAACAGCTGTTTAGCTTAGAAAAAGATCTGAGAGAAGACATCCAAACCCATAACTCAGACATGTCTGTACTTCTGTAGTAGTAATGTGCCATTATTAGTTGAGTATCGGATTGAGGAGATTGGAACGTTGGCCATGTACTGAGCCATCAAAAGGAGAAACAAATTCCATCTTTACAACAACATCATAAGATGTGATTGAAAGCTTGTAAAATAGATATAAATATATACATATATATCGAGTCGTTTTTTGTTTTTTGTTTTTTTTCGTCCTCCTAGCATGGAAAAATGTATTGATCACTGGATGAGGCAAACACTCCATTGTCAGCCGAGTTGTGGAAGAGGATTAACTGGTTCATATCTTAAGTACAGTTAACCCCTTACCCCTAGCCCTAACCTTTTGTGAATTCAATTGTTGCATGGAAAAGCAAATGCTGGCTGTATGGATCAAATCTAGTGTATTGTGGTGGAAGACAGATACAGTGCAACGCATTTCGCCGAGCATTTGAGGGATAAGAAGGGATCGATATAGACCTTGATAAATGATCTGAGGAAAGATAGTAGGGAAGGCCATGTAACTCAGGTCACGCATTGATGTTCCAGTTCACGGTCAGCATCTTAACCCCAAGGCCACAGTGGCGCCCCAGTGCCAAAAATATCCTTCTTTCCACTTCGCAATTGTGGGCATTTGTTGCATTCCTTAATCTGGACTGACAGCAGCGAAGACCTTTGGAACTCGCAGTGATCCTTGGACAAAACAAGGGGAGAAGGAAAATATCCCACTAGTACATAACTCAGGAAACAAACATCAAGTTCCATCTAGGTTTGTTCATAACAACTACGCCCATCATCTATTTATCCAACTATGCTTTTAAATCCCAAGGCTTGAAGAGAAAACAAACGATTAAATTAGCCTGTTGTTCTTCTCCTTGTCTGTCCAACAACCGTACACTACCAACAATGATTTCTATTTACATTTATATATAAACCAGAAAAGCCGGAAATAATCACATTTGAGACGCAGGAAAACAAGACTAAATTCGCTGTTTTGTCCTGACGGCTGGCTCAAAGGGTTAGTCAAGAACAAGAATTGATTCATTTTCCACTCATTCTCCCAGTTATTGTGTCACCCCCGGACACCAGTAATGAGTGGTAGTAGGAGCCTAAATCCGGTTTTCAAGCCTTGATATGTTTGCCTGCTGCATCAGGCAGTGTCTAAATAAAGCAAAGGTAAGAAATGTGGGATATATCCCTCTCCTTAGACTCTTGGGTTTTTAAATGCACACGAGCCTCGTCCTTAGCTGTGTCTGCATGGATGCTCACGCCGCCGTGGATTGGGCAGTGGGCTGCTGTGGCACCAAAAGGCCCTGACTCTGATAAGCGATGGAGAGGCGGACACTGGCTCCTCTGGAGATGGTCCACTCTGTCACGCAGGGTGGGTCGGCAGCACTGGGCCCCACTTATCTCCCAGCTATCCTCCACCTCGCCTTCCATTCCTGATATCGCCCCTATTAGATAGGGACTGGCTCAGTGCTCATGCAATTTATCGTCGAGTGGCCTCCATTTAAAATCCATTCGATGCACAGCCAGTGGGTGGCTGAATTAGTCTGTGTGAAAGTGATCTGATCGGTTGCTTGTGGATCCCCGTAGCAAGCGGGGCCTGGAAATGCTGTTCAGGTTTAGAATAATTTGGGCAAAAAACAAACAAATTGAGCTGAAGTTTTAGGTTCAAAAAGCCTTGGAGGACTGGTACTGCAAATGACTTGTGTAAGTGCACTGACTGAAGGGAATCGATGCAGTCAGACCAGGTAGTATAACACCCATCGGCATAAAGACAGGATCGAGGACGAGAATGATCTAAATGCAAATGGTAATTCTCAATCTAACTGATGATGAATCTATAGGGAGGACAAACACATGGCTGTAAATGGCCACTGAAGCCCTTTGAAAATATATGTAAACGTTCATTTCTTTAGCTTTGCTCCCCTGAATAATTTGGACTCGCTTCTTGCTCTTGACTCCTTGGCTTTTTTGGCAAACGGTTACAGTGTAAAATGGAACTGAAGGTAACAGGCGGTAACACTGTACGTTGCTTCCTGACTGACGGAAACTCTGCATGGTGTGTCTTTGTCGCTGTTGCTTTCCAGTTAAGATGCCGGAACCACTGTCACGGAAGCAGCGGTTTGCAGTAACGCACTGGCGTGGCACAGTTGGGGCAAGCAAAACAGCATGGGATGGGGTCAGCGTGGCGCAGGCCAATGACGAGTGCGCCCGTGTTACTGTTTCAAACAGGTTGAAAATGTACCCGTGGTGGGCAGTGTGTAATGTGACCTATGCTCATGCAGTCACTCACAGAGTTCAGCAGAGGAGAGTGTCGCCAAGGTCGTCTTCTGTAGCTCCAACGCAGCTCAGCTCATGGTAACATCAGGAAACGAGCACCTCCCACAGAGTCCAGGAAGAAAAGAAAAAAACACCTCGTTAGTCATGCAACTCTAGCGAGCCTTGGTGCTGAGGACGCTTGACTCGTTTCTGCCTTTGTTTTTTGTTTTTCCAGTTTCTAGTCCCAGCAGTTCACCTGCTGCTCTAGCTGAACAGTGGGGATGTACACAGAGACAAGCCGGTGGCGTTTGATTAATGACAAGCTGAATGCTCTCTGATCAATGGTGCTCCATCTTGGTGAACAGGCAGGAATCGTTTTCTTGTTCTTGCCTCCAGAGAGCAGAGGTCACGCTGGTCAATACTTTCCTCTGTCACTGGAGTCTGTACATTGCTGTTTGTGTAGACATGAAGGGCAGGGAGCCTTCTGTCAATAGTTGGTTGTCTTTTTTTTTTTTACCAAACGGTGGTATAGCATCAGGCTCCACCCACCCAAACCCTTGTTTACTCGAGGGAGGGAGGAAGCGGCCTGTGTGCCACCCTGGGCTGTCAGCTTGGATTAGGCAGAGAAGAAAGCAAGCTCGCTGGAATCCAAGTTGAAGGAATGGGACTCTGATCATATACACTATCTTTCCCCACACGTCCAAAGCAGAGCTGGAGGTGCTCAGTCAAAGACTTCAAACAGATTGAGAAACAAAACGGAGCAGAGATGATAACAAAGGGTTTTGCTCTTGTCTGACGCCATCTTATGTTTATATCCATCTTTTTGCGTCGGGAAGAGACGGGATTTATTTTCCTTTTTTTCAACGGTTCAAAGCTTTGCTGTAACCGCCCTCAGATGAATACATGAAACAGAGTTGCCTTTTTCTCATTACGTCCTCGCTGTGCTTTAGGTTTGATTCCTGCTGTTTTAATTACATCATCTAATTGTACATTTTTATTGGACTACACCCATCTCCGAACCCAACTTTCATCTTGAATCTCCAGAGCCACATTTTATCACGACACACACTGGGTATTTGTCTTTAATGTGTGCCTGTTACTGTGCATGCACCACCACGCATATTCTATTCTGCCGCTCTTTATTGATCCCTCCTTGATGTGGTTGATTGCTGGGTAATTTATAACTGTCTTGGTTGGAGCAAATGTTTGGAGTTTACTCTTAACAAAAAATAATAAAAAATGTTTTCTTTTACTTTGATGAGTTTAATGATAATTACTCAGTGGATTTGTGCGTTGTGTGTGGAGTTTGGCTACAAACAGAAAGCCCTCTCTCCAAAAATGTCGTCCCAGTCTCTATCATAATCTGAATTATTGCTTATACTGCTTCGGTGAAAAATGACCAGAGTAAAAATCAATAAACGTACCCATTAAGACATCGGGGTTGGGTGCATTCTAATGGGACAAAACGATGACGTTTTTTTTTTTTTTTTCCTAATTCTGCCATTAAAATGTCAGAAGAATTAATCACCATGCGTTCCGCCGTCCTCGCTTCTTCCATCAATTATTTATCATCAAAAGTTATGATAACGAGTACCATAGACAATATTCATGCAGCTTTGTAATATATTTATATATATATATATATTTATACACTTTACATGTATCATAGTGGATTTATTTTTTTTTTCTTAATGTTCTCCTGTGCGTGCTTGCCCTTGGTGTATCTGTTGCACAGGGCTTGGGAGTTGGATTGTACTAGGACGTCGTGATTTATCTCACAGAAAACCAAATCAGCAGAGATTTACATACAATATGCAAACAGCTTGCACGGTTTCTGGTGAGCGATGCTTGTGTGAAAATAAGCCTCGTGCCCCAGAGGAGAATTTCTGAACCTAATATGCTGATATTGTAGCAGATAAAAATGTCTCCAGCGCTGATCAACATCACTTTGTTTTTCTTTAAAATGCCTTCCACGCACATAGATAAAAATATGCCTAGTCCTATGGTAGAAGCACAATCCCGCGCATACAATATATATGCATTTGATATGCAACAGTCGTTGCATTTTCTTTCTGCAGCTCTCTGGTGCTTTCCTCGCTAGTAAGCTTGTGCCTCAGAGTCCAACAAACCCGATGTTATCTCAAGTCACTCATTTGAAAAAGAAATTGTCTGAGCTGTGAGGAATTAGTATTACACAGTACATTCACTGGACAATTATGGCATAAGGGGAAATACCACTTCATCAAAGCCGTATTTTACAATCCCCATATCCCATAACGGAGACCCCGATACCCGGCTGCTCTCACGACCCAGCGCTTCTGTCTGTGATCCCAACCAGGTACACCAAGATGAAGACGGCCACGAACATCTACATCTTCAACCTGGCTCTCGCCGACGCCTTGGCCACCAGCACGCTGCCCTTTCAGAGTGCCAAATACCTCATGAACACCTGGCCGTTTGGGCAGCTGCTCTGCAAGCTCATCATTGCCATCGACTACTACAACATGTTCACCAGCATCTTCACCCTCACCATGATGAGCGTGGATCGCTACATCGCCGTGTGCCACCCGGTCCGGGCGCTGGGCTTCCGCACGCCGGTCAAGGCTAAGATGATCAACGTGCTCATCTGGGTGCTGTCCTCGGCGATCGGGGTGCCCATCATGGTCATGGCCGTGACCAAAGTGGCAGATAATGGTGAGTCTCTCTTCCTGCGCTGCGGCTCGTGGCTTTTCTTTCCGACGTGAAAGAGAGCTAAATCGGTACGACGCATCCCACCGTGTGCTAGACGATGGATGCAATTAACGGTTGAATAGCTCCTTTAGGCCCTCGTACGTAGCGCACAAAAGAAAATGGAGAATAATTGTGGTTACGGGTGGTGTTCTACTCCTGTTCCCAAGGCGAGGCATTGTCACGCGTCCTACAGAGTCATTGGAAGCATTTTTAACATGGAGACAACTTGATCTTTAAAAAAAAAAAAAGAAAACAAAAAAAAACCCTTTCATTTTTTTACGCAACTAACAATGTTACTTTATGTGTGAAGTGCCCATAACGTGCTTTCCTTTCAGGAGAGACTGAATCGTCCTGAATCAATGCTTGCAAGCGAGGAACGACATGAACTGATCTTGTCCTCTTCTCCCAGGTAAAACCATGTGCATGCTGCGGTTCCCTGACCCTGACTGGTACTGGGACACCGTGACTAAGATCTGCGTGTTCATCTTCGCCTTTGTGGTCCCTGTCATGGTCATCACCATATGCTACGGCCTGATGATCCTTCGCCTGCGGAGCGTCCGGCTGCTCTCGGGCTCCAAAGAGAAAGACCGAAACATGCGCCGCATCACCCGCATGGTGCTGGTGGTGGTGGCGGCCTTCATCATCTGCTGGACCCCCATTCACATCTTCATCATCGTGAAGACCATGGTGGAGATCGACAGCAGGAACCCCCTGGTGATCGCCAGCTGGCACCTGTGCATCGCCCTGGGCTACACCAACAGCAGCCTCAACCCCGTCCTCTATGCGTTTTTGGATGAAAATTTCAAGCGGTGCTTCAGGGATTTCTGCCTGCCCTGTCGCACCCGGGTGGAGCGGAACAGCCTGAGCAGGGGCCGCAACACCACCAGGGAGCCCGTGTCCGTCTGTGCCCCGACAGAAGCGGGGAAGAAGCCGGCATGACTAGGCATGGAGTGGGTCCCGCATAGCTCTCGCTCGAGGAGGATCCAACAAGACCTGCAATCCGAGGAGACTCAGATCTCCACAACAGAGTTTTAAACATTTCTTCACAAGAAAGAAGACCCCTCGCAGCGCTTGTTCTCTCCAGTCTGGCTGACATACTGGGAAGGGGAAGGAATAGCAAAAAAGCGTTTTTGGGGAAAAAAAAAACGAAACACTAATCCTACTTTTATGAAGTGCTGAACAATGAAATGGCATCTTCCCACTCACATATGATGCCGTATCAAAGAAGTGACGGAGGGGGGGATTAAGACAGAGAAAAGGAGGATTGGACAGCTCATGACTGGTCTGTCCAGAGGACCGAAATGTGACGAGACATTTCGATGATGGGAAAAAAAAAAAAAAGGACAAGGAAACACAACGCCGTTTTCTGCCACGTCAAGTAAAGCTCTGTTCAGGAGCCACCCATCGAAGAGCATTGCATGGAAACAGCCTCTGTCAGGCCGAATAATGTGCAACAAAAGTATGAAACGATGGCCCTTTCAAGTCTCACTCTTTTTGTGGCATTTTTTGTGGTAAAAGGTGGTTTTTCTTTCAGAGAGAAAACACTTTTAAGTCAACAAAACGAATGAGCCTCACAGAGCAGATCCATAACCCCTGGTACCCACCCACAGCAGGATAACGGATTACAGCATGAAGTAGTTTCCTGGAAAAAAAAGAAAAAAAAAGGGAGTCGGTTGGATTTATTCCTTTATTTATCGTCTTTTTTTTCTTGGTTTTTGAAACTGGAAACGCTTTTTTCCAGTCAAGCGGGCTTTAAATAATACACCAAACTGTCCAATTCAATCACGATGATTCTCGACCAAAACAACCTGCTCAAAAATGCTGCCGCACTCCCTCCCTTGTATACCGCTCGCCGAGAGGCATTTGAAGCGCTATACATTTCTTGCTGTGTCCTTCTGCCGCGTTTTATCGGTCTCTCGTGCCATTAAAGGAATTCACTCTGCCACGGTTCTGCGGGACAAATTGACAGCAGTTTTAACAGTGGCTCTCACAGTTCCACAGCGGCAGCAGAGCTACTCCAAAAGTTTGCTCGTCACAAAACTATTGTGTATCCGACCGAATGTGATCTCGTAGAAAAAGGAAACGCATTTTATCTTGGAAGGCATGACATTCTGCATGACATCTGATTTTCTGGACACCATGACCCAGACCTTCCTTTTTTTTTTTAGAAGTGCAGACAAATCTATAGCCTTCGAGATGTTTTGCCTTTGGGTGCATTAGTTGCTTATTTTCAATAATTGTTGTATTTCTTATTCATTTGGTTGCACTGCAGGCTGTGTCCAAACGAGGTTACCCGCTCCTTCTTTAGACTGAGAGGAAGTTGTGGATCCGTCAAATTTCCAGAGACATTTTAAGACTCCTTTTCCCATAGATCGGGAGAAACCTGAAAACAAATGGCACGGACTGGCGATCAAGCCTACTTACATCATCAAACCGTTGACGCTTGGAGTTCTGTGGACGTTAAGGACTTT
This sequence comes from Colistium nudipinnis, assembly GCA_016785305.1. Lineage (NCBI taxonomy): Eukaryota > Metazoa > Chordata > Actinopteri > Pleuronectiformes > Rhombosoleidae > Colistium > Colistium nudipinnis. The sequence goes on along the minus strand of JAFBJU010000517.1, from coordinate 16,282 downwards.
GTTGCTCACCTTTTTGACGCGGTGCCTCTGAGCAGAATCACCTTGCAGGTTCATGGTTCAATATGAGTACACATTTAAAGAACCGCTTTGCCTGAGAGCAGATTTATCACGGTGCATTTGTCCCGATGTCGGCAACCAAATAAGATTATTGGTCCCCAACTAAAAACACGCAAATAGCCTCTTGTCTGGCCGAGTCACTGAAAAGAAAAACCCGCCGCAGATTTAAGAGGTACTGCGTGGCATTAACCAGAGGGCAAAATGATTCTGGCCAATTCATTCACTTCACACCTCCAGATTAGAGACATCCATCACTGGATGCTGGGACGTTAACGACCATTTCAACTCTGCATAACTGATAAGTTATTGATGCAGTGCTGATTGGTATTGCTCTCAAATGTACTAAATGACCATTTTAAAGCCAAACACATGTATGCGCCTGCATGTAAACATGATGGAATCTATTCGGCGTATGATGATAAAAGGTGGCACTCTAAGCAATGTGGAACAGATAAAGCACATCCGAAATATACGCAAGGTATACATTTAGACGAAAAGGTCAATTGAAAGTTTCTCAACGTGAATGTGTAGATACTCGAAAGCTTTTTCATTTTAACAAATTTGGCTTCCGCCAAAAAATGACCACAAGGTGAGCCTGCGTCTGTGTTTGCTTTCTTTACTCTGTAGATTCAATCTATTCAGCACAACGCTGCAGGCTTGTAATGGCAGGCTCAAATGGAAAAAGAAGGAAAGAAAAGGTCCGCTCAGACTTGAGATTTTTCTTGTGAATTGACTCTGCAGTCACCAACAGTGACGGAGAAAATAAATTCTGGCTCTTGTGTGCAGCCAGAGATTGACGTTTTCAACCTGACACATTCCTGAATAATGTTTTACAATCACAGTGGCGATGGAAGTGTACTGTATATGTATAGACCCGCTCTCTGCTTAGCTTTGTTATGTGTATGTAAGGGACAGAATGTATAGAATTAGTTTTCCATAACAAAAGAAGAGGTGATTATTTTTGGGGGAAATCAATAGTTTAAAATAACTGTAACCAACCGTGGGCATTCAAAGGATGATCAACGTTAAAGGGTTTTGGGTGTTTGTGAATAGAATTAGCCTTGTTGCAATTTTGTCATTCTTTAATATACCAATGGTTGGAGTTTTTCTGAGTGTGGTTGAGCTCAAGAAGGAACAATCAGTAATTATTTTTATAAAGTTGTCGCACAAAGTGACAAAGAAGACACAGAGGTTTCCAAATGTTACTGATCAATGCTGGACATCCAGTAACAGTCTTTTTCACATCCAAAACGTTTCGGTCACGACCATCCCAGCACCTCCGCTAATTATACAATCAGTAAAATTTTGACCAACACTTATATATATACAGTAGTTTTGATTTTCAATTTCCTGCAAATGTCCTTGTGTGGTCAGTGAGGATAAAGATGTAGTCATGGCAACTGGAATTCTTGGTTTAGATCATAGAAAGTTATCTGTTTCGCATGCATCTAAAAGAAAACATCCATTTCTACATCCGATCTACCACTCTGCATTATAGGCCAGACTACTTCCTGCATTGGCAGGCCTTGTTCGGAAACATCCGGCGTGGATGTAATTCGAAGGGATAATGTGCTGAGATCTATAGCTTGGAAACAGGGTTTGTTTTTAATAAAACAAAGAAAGAAAACAATAATAATGTTGTTACTTTGTGAACGTTTGCGGTCATCAATGGGATTTGTTGTAGAACCAAATCATTGTTCAGCAGTCAGTCATTAAATCCTTGCTTTTAATGCTTCAATAATTAACCGTAGCTTGTTTAGTTGAATCACGCTGTGTGGAGGAGGAGTTAATTGGGTGGGTGGCAGAGATGGGGGGGGAGGGGGGAGCATGAGGGAGGTGAGGTAGCATAGCAGAAGCTCCCAATGATCACGTTCAGTATCAATGAGGACTTCATGTTACTGATTGCTCCTTTAGTCTGCCCGCTCTGTTCAGCTCTCGCGCAATTAGTTTTGTACCCATGTAATTAACCTTGCATTCATATTCATCATCATCATCAAATTTTGACGCCTTTTTTCTATTTTCCATACAACTGCTTTACAATGTAAAAATGAATTCTGAAAAGCCTTCGTGTGAATATGATTAACTGTTTATATGTATAACCTAATTTGTTGTATAACCAATGAATGAAGTGCAGTGTGTAAGGCGATTGTGCTGATAATACTTGACACTATATTATTATTATTAGTATCATAATTTAGCTGTGTTCATGTGTTACTTCTTAGCTTGCTCTTGTGCATCTGTTGTAGGAAACATTTCTAATGTTTCCAGTCTCGCTCAGATTATTGGCAAAATGAATAAAATAAGTTGAAGCAGAGGGGAAATAGCATGAGATCCTTTCTGTCAAGGTTTGGGTTCCCTGGATACAAGAGGGAATAGGAAAGCATAATCTTTGCGTTCAAAAATCACGGGCTCATAATGCTACAGCCCATCTTGCATGACCATGATTCATTTTAAAAGTGGAGAGTGCTTCAGAGTAGTCCGTCGTGACATCGGCGTGCAAGGTGCATTTTCCACCGGTGCTTTAGAGGGCCCCCGGGCGCCCCCCTGAGTCTCAGGGTGTGCCATCCAGCGCTTTCGCAAAATTAAACAACCAACTCTGCGTCTCGTCAGCAAATTCACACAGCCTCATACAGTCGCCACGGAGACGGGCAGCGACCCCTGAGTGCGCCACCAAAAGAGGAATTTCTATTTCCTTACAGGACTCTCCTTCACGAGCCGCCACTTATCAATTATCCTTTTTACACTGTACACAACAGCAGGGAAGCCTCCCTGCAGATTAAATAGGGCCAGCCACTTTCACAACCGAGGGGAAGGCTCACATCCCTGATGTGATATTCAGCAGTGTTTTCACGTTTGTATTCTTATACGCTGGAGGCCGTGCTGCTGCTGCTGCTTGGCTCCTGGAAAATACATATAAGAATTTATCGGCCGCTTGACTAAGTGTAGGCATCGAATGCATCTGTCGACAGTGGACAGATCAGCTGGCTTTACTTATGTAAATGGGTACCGTGTTGATTTTCATATTGTTTCCACGCTCTCATGTTTACCGCTCCACCCCCCGACACCAAATGCGCACCGAGTGCTTTTTGGCTCATAAAGAAGATCTCTGGCTGAAGATGTCTGAAAGCAGCCATTCAGTTCAAGTATGTGTATCGCAACAAGCCGGAATATATATAGGGGGCACTTGAGTCTCAACACCCCTCAGAGACATACAGGTATATGCCTGTGATCTTCGAGGAATCAGAACGTGAGAGCAAGCGTCCGATAACGAGGCCGTTCTTTTCCCTTTGTGAGGATGACGAAGAACGGCGGTGGAGAGAACAAAGAGAAAGGGAGCAGTCTCAGTAAACAGGGAGTTGTGTCGGAGGATTAGAGAGGCCAAGAAGAAAATGAATTATGTATGTCCGACGTATGTGTTGGCAGCTCCTCTCAGCCCCCTGTAAATGCATTTTGAGAATTCTGCGGACGTAGAACCAGAATAGCAAACAGAACACAACAGCAGCAGCAAATGCTGTCAACAGAACGCAAAGCTGCATAAAGATAAACCTTTAAGCATCGGAGGAGCAGGTGGAAAGGGTGAAGGCACACCGTGGTCGGTGACGGGTTGTCGTTGATCACGGCCGTTGTGAGACACTGAGACAAATGGTGGTTGGTCCGCGTATTGCTCAGAATACATTTATGAAAACATGCTTTTTGTAACTTTTACTTGAGTTAAAATGACAGTACTTCTCCTTGATTACAGTTTTCCAATCCGTGGCCCCGGTGATGGATTGGATACATGGTGTCACTGTTTTTGTCTGACGTCTGATTCAGTGTTTTTCAGTCCGCAGCTCCGAGGCCCCACATCCATAAAACATGAACACGAGTCACCAATTGTCAACAGCCTATAATTGCAGCGACAAAAAAAAAAATCTATAGTTCCTAAACCTGGACCACACATTTCATTGTTCAACTTGGGCATTATTTATATTGGAGTGTGGCTGAATTGGACTCGGTTCACTTTGTTGATCGTTCTGTGACAGAGGGAGAAACAAAAGTTTCATTAATTGGAAACCACAGGGTGTATGCGCTCCACTCTTCTCCATATTTATTTTAATAAGAAAGCGTCTGTACTTTGACCATGAAAGCTACATACTCTGGAGAAGTGTGATGCAAGATATAGTTGTGTCGTGATTTCTGGCATTGCAAAAATGAAGGTTAAAGTTCAAATTACACTATTTACACAACTTGTTGAGTGCTCATTTTTATCCATGCGATACAATGAGTATTGTGCCACCCTGTTGCAGGCAGTATTTATACCTTTTGTGTGGGGGAATGTGTGAGAAATCGAATATTAGTGAAACATCCTTTTTTGGAACCTAGCAATATTAATGTTGGTTTAATCTACTTAATCTACTTTTAAAAGGTCATTTGCAAAGCAACATTTTGGGGGTTTAGGTGACAAAAACAAGCTATATATAAGATTGAAACACTCTTGGATTATGCCAAGATGTCCCAAATACTCATGTATGTAAAGCTATAGTGGATTCATATCCAGGGTCGGTTCAAGGGCTTTTGAAAAATGCTGACCAGTCATCTGCACTTATACCGTATCTAAACTAAATTGCTGCACGTCATTATCCATGTGGCAGCCCTTTCGTGGGCTCAACTTTAGTTGCCATGACGACAGAAAGCCTGTCGTGTTTAGAACCATTGTGGACCTCCGGGAGCAGAATGTGACTGCTGGACCGGCGATAGCGTTAATCCACGGAGCTCACCTATGCGAGGGATTGAAATCCAAAGCAGATAGGCCTGGTCGTTTACGGTAGACTGCATGTGGACATAATGACGGCGTTTACCGGGCAGCTTACATTTAGCTGTCCACCTTATCAGACTCATACAGGGTTGTAGCCTGGCCTGTGTGTGGCCGTCGGTGCTGCTTATAGAGACCCAGTCCTCCGTAATCAAGAGAACACTTTGGATTGCAGCATTGTGAAGGAACGCCTCTCGCCCTCTGCACCGCCGCCGCATGAGTTCATGGCAGATAACCATGAAATAACAGTGAGAGGGCTGACACAGGGATTTGTCTTAACCCACAAATAAGCTGTTACCATAACATCTTACAATCACCTTCCATCGTTGGCAATATGTAATAAAGTGTAGACCGGTATATAATATACCCCCTTCACAAAGTGTTCCACGTGGACCGTTCACATCATTCAGTCAGTCACCGTTTGAATAGGATGGCATTAAAAGACATGATGAAGAATGGCACGTGTGGTGCGGCGCAGTGGTGAGTGAGTGTAAAAGCTCCCCAGGGTTAGTTTTGAATTCTGGTTTGACTGGTCATTTTGCGTACATGATTGTCTCCAGGTATTCCTGCCTCCTTCCGCAGTCCAAAGGCTGACGAGCAGTCAGCACCTCCCAGTCGGTTGGGATCGGCTCCAGTTCCCCCTGAGACCACTTCAAATGGTAAGAAATGATAAGATAGTGACAAAATGAGTAATGTCGTCCCGAAAAAAAATGAGATCCACTGAATTCATATTTTGTAGATTTATTTTGTGATTTGTGAAATAGATGCTTTCCATACGTACCGATGATCATTTTGGTTGATTGGAATTTGGATCACAGTTCACTAAGATGGTTCAAGATGTGGAGAAGGGTGCTGTAATAAAATGTAGCTTGACACGTTCTACAACCAATGATGCATCCACCTCTGGGCAAGCCGTTCACAGTAAATATCTCGCCCCTCCATTAGAAATTACCAGCTCTTATGCAAACAACTGTAACTGACAACCTGCAGATAACTGGTGCAATATAGAGAAATCCATTTCGATTTCCCGCAGCTTCCATAAGAGAACATAAAATAAAAAACACTCTTACCTGGTGTACTCTCCCATAACTAGGACGCACGACCTCAACAACGAACCCTTCTTCAAAGTCACTTAGATCCTCCATCTGGTCAAGTTGATACAACATCAGCAACATGTGATTGCATTCCACAGATGTTGGTCACAGTGCATCTGTGTGGAAGTTCTGTTCATCGTGCAGACAAAATGAGTGATACCATCTTACTGAACCAAATTCCAATATCAGCCTGATTGAGATAAATGTATGTAACCTTACCATTTATTTGGACTTTCTCAACGATCTTTCTTAGATAGTGGAGTCCTCGTGATCTCCAATTTGGTCCATGTCAGACGGCAGTATATTATCCGGCACTGACAGCTTGTTTCTAATGACACTGAGGACACAATGAAAGACAGTCCCTGGAAGCTCCACAGAAAATGAACACTGGTGAGCGTGCTGCGTTGATTTACAAACACACACACACACAATGTCATGAGCTGCTATCCTTTATTGCCATAGTGCATGTGGGTTATAGCATCTGCTGTCATCGCACCACGCCATGTATTTTTATTAGCAGAGAGCGGGTAGAATGCATCAGGTCAATTCACGGGTAGAACATTGATTTGGTGACAGATGACCTGATTGGTGAATCTTTATGAAAAATAAGTAGAGACTACGGGTTGGCACATGTCACCTGATACTGATCATTTTAGTGGGCATGGACCACAGGAGACGACGCTTTATATTTCCCATTTCTCTACATGAGGGCTTTTATTCCAGTGGAACCATCTGGTATAATTAAAAATGTGACAGCTTTGAACTTTTTCATAGAACTCTAAAGAGCCTATCCAAGCGTTGCACCAAATGTGTCACAAGTGTTCCAGACTGACGCAGTTTTAGCTTTCCAGATTGCCCACGTTGTGTTTCAGTGGAAACTGCCCCTGTAGTGCTTCACACCTCTTTTACTTGACAGTGGGGAAGCATGTGACGAGATGGCACCTGAGGCATATCAAGGCTGCATATGTCATGCCGAGTGACACTTCCCCCTCACCTCGGCAACGAAAAACCCGCCTGTGATGACGATGACTTCAACTGGCCGTGACGAAAAAAGAAATCAGGATGCATCTTGCTTTCTTTATTTTCTTTGTCACAATAGGAGATCTCTTGCTGCAGTGTGTGTAACAACTTGAGAATGATTACTCATATAACAGTGCTTGTATGAACATCATACCGTCTGCTCCTGTGGCGGGGTCCCCATTCATTTGAATCATAATGTAGAGGTTGTAAATGCAGGCATGTCCTGCTCCTTCATTATTCACCACTCATTTAATCAGGACTTATGAGGCATCTGTCTCGGCATCGGATTGTGTGGCTGCTGCTCCTGTAGGTGTGTAACTGGATTCACCGTATGTACTATAATTGTCCCTCAGTTGATATTTTGTTTACTGCTTTTACGGACAGGGCTCATTTTGTGGGATTGGTAGGTCCAGTTTTAATATTTGGTTTTACCCTTTCTTGCAGATTGCATGTCAAAGCTTTGTGACCTTTCTCTATGTTTTTTTGTTGATTTTGAAGAAAGCATTTTGCTTTTGTTTGTCCCTTGTTTTGCTTTTGTCCTTACTGTTGCTTAGTCTTTTTGTTACAACTTTTGGCGATTGTGTTAAGCCAACTGGGTTCCTGTGTCCCAGGTTTGCTTGCTTACTTGGTGTATGTTTGTTTCTGTATAACCCCTCTGGTTATTTTTCTCTGACATTGGAAAGAGGCCAGAGTAACGCTCTGTTCCCAGCCGATGGATGGCAATGTTACTATCTTAACATAAAAGCTTTTATAAATAATTATGTACAAAAGCTAATTCCACCCTCGCAATCATTCATCTGTGTCAGTGCTTATGGGCGTTGGTGATTTAGCTGATAAAGTAGTACATTTCTGTTCCTGTTAAGCAATGCACTTTCCGAGAGGGTTTTTCATCCTCTGAGGATTTGGATGAGGTTATATTTTCTTTTTATTATCTCATTTGGATTACTGTCACTCCTTTTATATGAACCCCAGTCAAACCCTGCGCAGAATGCAGTAGCCTGTATACTGTATAGCAGGATGAACAAAGCATTTCTTTAGCTCTGGATGCCAGTGTTGAGACATTTGATTTTTTTATATTTTCGCTTTCATCTAAAAGGCTCTTCTGAAACCTGATGTCAAATCCTGAAGAGAGCAGCAGCTGAAATGAAGGACTGGTTTAAGGGAAGAGACGGTTTGCTTGGTAAGGTGGCGCAAGGCCATTGAGTGACATAAATACAAAAAGTAATATTGCTAAATCAATTGCAAAAACCATGGGGAACCAGTGTAGTGAGACCATGTGACTGAATTCTACACTATTGCTGCTGCTGTGTCACAGGGACAAATGTAATGAGCTCCCCTGATATCATTTGGGACTAAAAACCTGAAAATCCACAGCAAACCTGCTTGTTATATTTGGCATTTGTTCAAGGTGAGACACCACAGATACCCAAAACGCTTGCATAAGTGATACCAAGAAGATACCAAGTATATTGGTATCTGGGGTGCACAAATCCTTTTATACACTTCCTAACTAGCTTCTCCACACCTTTTGTCCCTGTGCCTCTCGGAAAAGGAACGCCACTAATTGGTTCTTAGCTTTTAAAAGTTAGATAAGATAAAATACAAAAGGTAACTTATGTCAAAGGCCATAAAGTGTGTTTCTGTCCTTAAAAAAATATGAGCCCTTTATTAAACTGAATGTGGTTCGACATCGTGATCACCTGTGTATGTCGGTGCAGCATGAAAGATGAACATGGGGCATATATATTGACAGAGCATACATTTACTGACTATTACTGTTACTATTACTGACATGCACTACACTAAAGACTTAATAGATGTTAGTTAATTCAAAGCTCTCAACCTGAAAGCTTTTTTGCCTTAGTGTTTCCTGCCCTGATTATTCAGTCCTATTCCCAAAAGACGACATAATGGATCCCTTCAAAGAGATGAGTTAAATTTAGAGTCCAATTTGCATTATTATAACGCTGTTTTGTAAAATTATACTTTTTCCCCCCACTACTTTTGTTCATTGTGCTATCAGTAGTAGAATTTTACAACATCAAGTTGAATTCAATCTTTTCACCTGCTGGGAAAAAAAAGATATTCATTACGGCATTCATTGTGATGGTTAAAGTAGTCTATGCCATATGTCTGCTGGTGGCCATGCCACTATGAAAATACTTAAATGGGTTTTTATGAGACTGTGGTGAAAATAAATTACTTTAATATGACTGGTTAATAGATTTGAAAAGTAATTCGGCATAACTAAAGTAAACTATACGTTATATTAACATTGACATTGATATTTGGTAAATAGCAAGCGCTGTGTACAACTAAATAATTACATTTAGAAAAAAAATCGTTTCTATGAGTTTTATTCATTGGCTGAGTTGATTGGCTCGGCTTGGTTTCCGTCAATGTGCCGTGTTGTGATTGGCTAGAAGTACGGAAGAGAAAGGGGAAGGGAGGTTTTACCGGGAAAAACACGGGAGAGAGACGTGGGCGGAGAGAGAATGGCTAGAGACTACGCTACAGGTGGATAGAGAGTCGCGCAGTGATGACACTGTGTTGACACGGTCTGAAGGACTGTTTAGTGGATTGTTGTTTTCAGATGAAGGTTTTGCCACTGCAGCAGTACCGTTTATTTTCTTAGACGCTGTATTGTTTCCCGCTGGGATGGACGGCTACCTGTGAGTGCGCTAACTGGGAGCTAACTGAGTGTGCGAGCCAGGTGTTTTTCGCTGGTTTCGCTGAAAGAGGATTCTACAGATGACATCGCAAGAGAGCGACATACAGGCATGAAACTTTTATTGTTTTGTGTGTGTGGTTGGGTGTGTTTATGGCTAATTGTGTAGTTAAGTGTGTGGTTGGGTGGGTGCGTGTGGGGGGGGGATGTGCCCACAGGTAATGTGCATACATTCATTAAATAATTATATTGTTTGTTCATTTGATGCACATCTTTTTTGCATTTATTTGTCATTATGCTGACATGTTCCATGTATATTTTTGCGGTAATTTACTCATTTATTTAATATGGATATATTGCAATTTTTCGTATCAACTTAAAAAGCAGATTTTGTATTTTTAATTGTCAGTGTGGTTCATATGTAGTTATATTATTCAATACTTTTGAATCAAATTTGTAGTAATAAGAATCAATTTAATTAAATGACATGTCACTCTGTTCCTATAGTTAAAATTAACCAGTGGTCCGGTTTTCTTTTACTGGTTTCCATTTACCCATCTAGCGCTTCACAAGAAGGCTGGGCATATTTTTTCAACATGTCAAGCTGTCAATTGAATCTTGTTTGGCGTTAAAAAAATGTTTGATTCAGTATTATAAATTTAACTCTTTTCAATCGGTCCCCAACATTTCTCTACAACAGTTACAACGTCATTCTTGGACTGCATTACAGTGCTAATGTTGTTACAGTTGACAGCGTTACTTGGCCATTTCACCAGGTTCATACCCAGAAACCTCTTGCCGTCAGGGGACAGTGCCAACCACTTTTATTATTTACTCCTGTTATCACTGTAGAGATTACACCAGGCTGCAGGCTGCAGACTGGAGGTGATGAGTATTCAAATCATTCGGCACCATGGAGACAACACTTTGTTTCAAACAAGGTGCGCTGTTGCCTCCAGCGCCTCACTCGTGTTTAATTTGAAAACAGAAAGTTTGAATTTATTTGTATGATCATTTCACAATGCTAGTGATATTCCTGGCACGTTAATATTTACTAGGAATATTACCTCAATTAAAGTGACTATTTAAGCATGATAACATTTGCAATTCAGGACAAAACTCAAACTGGTCATAGTAAAATCAGTCACAATCAAACGGCAGCCCAAGATTTGCCATTCCTTGTGCAACTAGAACAGCTAAAAGCAAAGTTATTTTGTGAGATTGGAACTAAGTTTAAGTTTATAGCTCATTGTTGTTTTCTGTTGCATGTAGATAAAAGAAGACGCGACAGCAGGTTGATTAGTGAGCTTTAGTGAAGACTGGAAGTCTGCAGGCTAATGAACTTATAGACTCTGTCATATCCTGCCCTCCGGTTTAACCCGTACAAATGCATTGGGTATGTTTCAGATGCCTGTGATGGACATCGCACAGAAGACATGGCTGATCCATTATCCGGGGTTATGCCTGTAGCTCTATCTACCAACCAGTGCGCCCACGCTGAAACGTCACCTGGCCTGTGTCATATTCATTTGTCGCAATTTGATTACAGTAAAATTGAATTAACAACATGATGCAATATGAGCTCGCAACCTTATGAGAAGAAAAAAAACACTGCCCTAAGCCCCAACAAATCTCCACAAACCAGCTGACAATACAGTGAACGCGGGACCCCTGGTATGTCTGAGACTTAAGGGCTTTGCCCAGTTCAGAGTCCCACTGACACCCATCCAGATCTCATGCATCATGATCCTCAGATGTTCACCACCTCTAGACTCTCATTACATTTCCATGCCGCTCATGGCATGACTAACCTCATAAAAAAAAAAAAAAACTATTTTGTGATGAGGTCTGATTGCCAAAGGCTCTTTCTATCTGTTCAGATATTTTTATATTGGGGAAATGTTTTTTCATATTTAGGAGCTGAGTAGAATTACAATGAATGTTTGCTTAAATTTTTTAGAGAGGGGCTATTCCAAAATGTTGTTAGTAAATCTGAGCTGTGTCTCCATAATTGCTAATCTAATGAATATGCTAAGCAGAATGAGTGTACCAGTGCTCTTAACCTGTGCAGCAGGCAAAAAGAGTGTGACCATATGAATATGTCATGCTTTTAATGACCCACGCTGTCAGTTGACATTCTTGGACACACTCGTGTGTCTCTCTGACCTTAAGCCTAACCCCGACTGTAGAGATCACTTTGTAAACAGCCTTGTGTGGCTGATGTAGCCTAGTGCGACTTTATTATACACGACGAAATATAGTATATATACTTTCAAGCGATGTGTTTTTGATATCTGTTGATCCAGGAGCAGCTCAGCTGTCACCGTGTATGGAACAGGAGACCACAGAAACACTTCAGGTTCAGGTGACGTCATCTGGAGCCCAGGCCACACGACCTTCTCTCATCGGAGGCACCCATTAGGAACGTGGATGGGGACGCACTGAATGTAAGTTGTGGTTATTTTTTGTCCTGACGTTATGCCGTGGCATATTTCACATTCCATTCCATTGTTGCATCACAATCTCCTGTCATGTTACACTGCTGCGGTGCTCTTTGCTTCACTTATGTTGATTAATGTGACATTACCTCGCAGTGAGTGTTTGCAGACACAAAGCGGAACATCTCCCATCATCCCACCATAGATCTGCTGGCCCAATTGGCGAGTTTAGCATAATCTTTGTTTTGTGTGCAGGCCCTTGTGGATTGAGAACTTAGCAAAGCTTTTCTAATTAGTGTTGTTTGCCAGGCACGGAGTGACATTTTCCAAGCAGAGCGTTTTAACGCAGTGATGCGGCGGGTTGGGGGCAACATCGGAGCTCAAAATGCATGTGGCTAATACATAGAAGGATTCCAGGGTAACCCATTTTTAAAATAGAGAGATAATTAGAAAAAGTGTGCATAAAATTGGAGGATGTGTTGTCTAAAAGCTCTGCTGCAGTAAAGCGGATGAAACGAATCGCTTTTCGCACTTTGGTGAAGTGTATTCAATTTGTGCTGCAGGGCAACAAAGTATCTCTCGCCTAATAGTCGAGCTGATAGGTTGTCACTGGGGATCCCTTTTTGTATGGATTGAACAGAGTCCTTATGGAGAGCGGCTCCATATAAACTAGCTTTAATAAGCTTTCAGTGCCTTCACCACTTAATTTCTTCCTCCCCCGATGCTTTATACTGTGTGTGCGTGTGTGTGCGTGTGAGCGTGTGTGTCTATATATATATATATATATATATCTATCCCCTTTCTGATTGCAGCCCTTTTTTCTCTCTCGTTGCAGCTCTCGTATCGTTTGTATAGCAGTCATTTTTTCACGATGGTCCTCAGCGCAAAAATGATGATGCAGAAATGACGCAAGCTTCCAGCAGCCCATATGAAAGCTGAGGCTGAGAAGGTATGACTCCAGACTGGCTGCATGGAAAAACGTTTTTTTTTTTTGCCAAACTGTCAAGTTAAAGGAAAGATGGTCGCAATCTCCCTCTGTCGAATAATGGCCAGAATAGTGTTTTTCCATGATTTCGCAGTGAAGGTCACCCCCTTGTCCTTTTGGAAACAAAATGTCCCCACCTCATTATTTCTAGCCTAACATATATCCTTTTGCAATTTTTCTTGATTCGTGTTTGAATAATAATGAATTGCCACTAGAAAAAACATATCCAACGGAATGGAACAGAAAGACAGGGGGTGGGACAACATAGATCTTATTAAAGGCCTTGGCAACTCCAGTTCACTTGTTAATGGTGTCCTTGGGAAAGGTAATGAAACAATAATTGCTCCTTGTGGTTGTGAATGGCATATGGTGTATGCAGTGATTTGAATGGTTGATGCCAGGAACACATTTACACTTACCCTTCATTGTTTTAAATGTACCTTTTATTGCTTTACATTTATCCTTTATTTTTTTTGTGTTGTTTATTGTCTTCTCTAATATTCCATCTCACATTAGAATGTTATACCATGGAGTCCATATGCACGGATAGAACCAAGGACACGTTTGAACAACAGTAAGACACAAATGTGTGTTATGGCAGATAACTTACCCCCATGTTGTGTGAACTCAACCTGTTTGTGTCATCCTTGAAACTATGTCGTGGGACCTATCTTGAAGTGCACCATGCTATAAAACTGTATCTTTCACTGATTGCCTCAGAGCGCCAAGAATAAAATGTGCAGACAACATGTTTTTTGTGGAACAATTTATTCTTGACATAACTTGGTCCTTTGAGCTGGATATCAGGACCTCTGCTTCTCCTCTCTAGGTTTGCTGACTGAGACCGTGCACGGGGTACTCTGGGACTCCCGACAAAGTCCTCCACCCCGGAGACTGTTTTCTGGAGGTGAGGCCAGTTGCTTCTGGAGAGGAGATTGGACCGACTAGATCAACGAATTACAGTTCTGGGTTCATTTATTCTTGTTGGTCAAATGTATTTTCTGGCTGAGGTAAGTTGTTCTTTTTCAACTGAGAAAATGGGCCGGTTCATTTTTTGCCTGAGGCGTTGGTCAAATATTTTTTTACTGGTTGAGGTAGCTTAGGTTTTCCAACTGAGAGAAGACTAAAAAAGGGACTGTAGTGGATAGAAGTCGATGATCACTAAGTCTTTGTGCGCATTGAATTACATTTTGTAGTTGAATGGGAAATTGTTGTGGAAATGGTGTTGGTAAGTTGAGATGATTAACAGGGAACACGGTGATAGGAAAAATGAGCCAAGGTGCAAAAACAAGGAACCAAGACAGAAAAAATACTCATTGTCCATGACACGTAGGGCTCACCAATGCGCTGCATTCATTTCATGGTGTAAATTCAATTCCATTTATTATTTTTGTACTGTGAATTTCACTTTCCCGTATGACTAGCTATTCCATTCAAGCTGTAATTTAAGCCGCACGTGGTATTTTTTTTCTCTTCACAATGTAAATTACACAGCTTATATTGCAATTCATTTCATACAGTCCATTTTCCACTGCATATACTCAGGTCACTGTATATATACTGTATCCTCAGTACTGTGTATATATGTATATACAATATACATATATATATATTTAGTTATACTCTTGCACAGCCTTACTTCTGAACCTGGGTCTTTTTATGTTTGTATACTTTTTTTTAACCTCTGCTGCTGCACCACCGCAAATTCCCCCACCGTGTGACACTAAAGGATTGTCTTATCATATCTTATCTTATTTAACTGATGTGGGTTAAGGAACCGCTTAGAAGACACAGCTAATTTCAAAATCAATGAGTCACTCCCTCGGGGCAGCACATCGGCTTTGTACAATCATTAACTTCCATCGCCTGTACTCTGCATCTCGTGCTAACATAGTGTTACATTCGCAATGTCAAATCAAGACGTAAACATCACAAAGGGATGGAGCCACAGGACACGCAAGTCTGAGGAAGGATGTCATTAACCTTTTTATTCAAGTTAGCAATTTTTAATGAAATGTTCCGGAACGGAACCACGGAAGGATGGAGGACAAGACGGAGGGAAAACAACTGGCGGTGGTGCAACTTGTGAAACCCACTGGCATAAACGCGAAAAGAAGAGCCTGTCAAATGCAAGCGCCAAAGGAGAAGGTCTGATTAAATGTATTTTGAAGCCTAAATTGGATTCTTCTAATACTATTATTCATACATCACGTTGAACCATGCTCGACACGCGGAAATCCAGATAAAAGTAGACAAACACACAATCAATCACATGCCCTCACTGACTTTCTTATTGTTATATCTGTTTTCAGCATAAAAACATTTTTTTATTGAATATAAATACAAGCCATATGCAAATGTTTGCATCAGACACTACTACTCTTGCCCAGTAAAAACTAATACGAAGATTTTAAATAATGTATCCCAATGTGAAATCATGTATTTTATTTTGAAGAAAGCAGTATGTCACGTTGTTGCATACTTGTCTTTGATTGGTCCAGGTTAGTTGGCTTGGTTGTTGTCGCAGAGTGACGTTAGAGAAATGAGACTGAGGACAACATGCTCTCTGCTACAAGCTGGAAATCGAAACGCTGGGAGAGTCTTTGGGGACAATAAACTTCACCACCAAAACCTGAAAGACTGCAAATTGGAACCTTAAAGGTAACTCGGTTTTCTGTCTTTATTGCGCATTTGCAGTGCTACATTTGTATTTTATTTAACGGTTTGTGTATTTGAGAATTGTGGGCCCATCTGGTCTGCTGTGAACTAGAATTTAAGGTAATCTGAAGTCAGCTGGGATTTAATGTTGTTTTTGATTATTTTCAATGTTCAAGTAAATAATTAAGCCTAATATTTTCTGTATGCTGTTAAAAATATCGCAATGAATACCATAGTAAATGAAGTGAAAAAAGTGTAAAGATCCTCGTTTTTGGGGAATTTTTTGTCGTCCAAAATGTGAAAAAACGCCTTTATAGCCTTACCTTCGGGCCCAAAAATTCCAAATTTTCAAAAATTCGAAAACACTAGAAACTCGCACAGCAGCATCGGCAGGGCTTAAAAATAGGGTAGGTGCGAAAATAAAGTGAAAAAAGTGTAAAGATCCTCGTTTTTGGGGACTTTTTTTGTCGTCCAAAATGTGAAAAAAACGCCTTACTATATAGCCTTACCTTCGGGCCCATAAATTCAAAATTTTCAAAAATTCGAAAACACTCGAAACTCGCACAGCAG